>JAODTK010005591.1:0-154663 GCA_026419785.1 Sclerodactyla briareus | reverse complement strand
GATACCTGTGCAAACGAACGTTGCAGAGAATACATACTTGGCATGACAGTTGCTACGGGCGTGGGATGAACCCCGTAGTGTTTTAGGGTTCAGGTTCAAGGTCACCAAATGTCAACAAGTCAGCTCCTGAAAGACATATGAGCACAATAAGTGTACATGCAATGATGTATAAAATTCATATTTTTTTCGAGGGGGGGGGGTCGGTAATCCTTGCGTTTCGTTCGGGGGGTGGTCACATCGAAGGCCCCCTTAGTTCCATGATAGCGGCGAAGTTGAAAATAAAGTAGTCAAGATAACTGTGTTACCGAGACATGCACGGAGGAGTTACGCTAATGGTTACCTTTCATGATATAGGGGTTATCTTGATACTCCTTTTTGAATAACATTTACCATTTTTGGGGGTTCATCCGGACGTGACGTAATATTTTCTCCCTGTCAAAACTGTTTTATCTTGGCCTCAACTATTTGGTCAAAGGCATATGTTTTCGAAAGCATTTCTTCAATTTCCGTTTCAACGAGATTTTAGTTGTTCTTGCAGCACTGGTCTCTGAGACGAAGGTAATTACAAGTAATACGAATAATAATTAATAATAATCATAATCATAATAATAATGAATAATAAGAATAATAATATAATAATAATGACAAATAAAAAAGAAAAAATAATATAAGTGTTTATGAACGCGTTCTTATGTTCACGTCGGAGACATGCTCAAAGCGCTTCGCAATATAGTACCCCTGAATATCAGTGACTTGTCACACCCTTCTATACGCACGCACCTCCTGTTGTTCACTCTGTTTTTGATTCATGCCAATTCAACACGCCACCAATCAATGTGTCTTTCTGGACTCCCCAATAGAGCTGCCACAAGGCACTCGCTTACTTCCAAACAGGTTCATCGTAAAAGTCCCCCCCCCCATTTTCATACGGGATAGCGTGGAATATTTTCAGGAAACATGCTTTGTCTAACCGACAGCGGAATTCCTCCCTGACTGGATGTTAAAGGTTCTTTAAACATCATCGAAAATAACACCATAAAACGTCAAATCTCTCAGTCGAATTGAATGCTCGAGTTTTGTTATCGGCTGGAGCGTTCAAAGCCGCAATACACCAAATCCTAATTTGAAACTTATTCTGTTTTCTTCAATACACCCTAATCTACTAATAAGCCCACTGCTTCCGAGTCATCTAACTTCGAACTGCTATTCCCTGCTTTGAAAGTTCCCTTGATCGTAAATTCATGTTAATTAATTTCTTGCCGCGTTTCTCGCTAATTTCGCAAGCTCTCTGAGCGTGTACTAAATTAGTACTACCGCAGAATAATACCTGAGCCTTGTCCTGTTCATTAAATTATCGGTACGTACCTTGAAATCATCTTTAGGTGCGAACACATCACCGCTCTTGTGTCACACAATTGTGTAGAAGGATCAGGCAAACCTGAAACCACAATTTAGGTTTCACATCTAAATCATTGGATATGTTCTTGGTGATGAGTTTTGATGCACGCACCTGCTCATTTCTTCGAGAATTTTAAGGGTCGGCATGATCGAATATTCTGCTAAAAAATATCGATGCATCGACGAAACTTGTATTACGAAATAGTTTAACAAACTGATGTACATTCATATCATACCCACGAAAGAGGCAGTGGTTAATTAAAATATGTTAGCTGTTTGGGGTAGCATAATTGCGATCGTCCGGCGGCATTGTGTTATCTGTGGTAGCAGTACTGCCGCCGACTGGACACACCATAGTCCCTTCCACTTTCTCTTGAATAAGTGAATAACAACGATAAAGATCATGAAGTCGGTACCACTAAGCCATTTGAAAGCCATCAACGTGAATCGAAGATTTGGAACAAAAATGAATCCATCCTGCTACAAATTACTTATTATAGTTGGTGTGAAGTAGAACCTTTACCGCTAAACCGAGAAAGAAGAGTACACGGTATTCGACTCATTCAAAAAAAGGGAAACATATAAATTTTTCATGTAATTGAAATTAAAAATGCTTCATAACGCGACAATGATTATGAACACATTATTTCGTTTATAAATTGCAACGATTGCGCAGAACCATACTCTTGTAAATGCGTTAAGTCAAGGGACAGATTGAGTTGTTTGTTATTAGGGGGGGGTGGCGATGAATGTTGTGTAGCAAGTTAAATAATTTCCAACCAGCTAACCCTCTTTGTAACCATCAAGAATGTTGTTCATACATGCCTCGGCGTATCCCTGGTTTCTGGACGTACCAAGTGCCACCCATTCGGCGGTTTCGATTGGTTCCACCAATATTTACTTGAATACACCATACGCTTTGCGTAAAGATAAAAACGTAAAATAAACTATCGAAAAACAGCATCTGTCAGCAGTACCTGACGTCATAGTCTAAATGGATTGTAACGCCTGGGTAAAACCTTCCACGCAATACGCATGCCCTCACATTTGGCTAGTGTTGCGTACAGAAGCGAAACTGGTTGCTTTATGTTGAATTCGAGTGTCGCATTAGCCCCAGGCTCATGGACGAACAGTCCAATCGCTATGACGGTGATTTCCCTATTTCAGGTGTTGCATCCACCCATGGTCCACAAATCCAGTGGAACAGATCACAACGATCTACTTTGAATGTCGAGGCCACTTTAGAAGGACTCTACTCTCCCACAACATGGGGCAGTGGTCCCCATCTCCGTGTTAGTGTGATTGAACATAGATTACACCTACACTTTTTTTTTCTCCTACATTAGTAAGACCAGCTTCTTGGCTAGGTCCAAGGCTGATTGTAAGGCAATGATTGAGAAGTAGGGCCTCTTATCAGTTATCACTTGAAACCTGCGCCACTAATAATGAGTTTCACCGATAATGCGCTAGAATAATGGAATCGTCTATTGTTTATTATAAGGGAAGAAAATAATATACTCGATTCATCGGTCGTGGATTATCCCCATGTATAGTCCTGTATTTTCCCCATAATGACCAACCCACCCAAACAAAAAATCACCACTCCAAACTGAACGAATTTGCCTTCAGATACTATAACATTTCTATCCTATTCCATTTCGCTACGTGGATTCACTCTAACTTCGTTCCGCATTGTCAGTCGGCGAATTGTGGTGGACAAGGTGATCACCCTTTGCCGAGAAAACATTCGAAGTGCACCGCTGGCAATGTCCCTTTATTCATCATTTAAGGGGTATCGATTTTTTTAGTCACTAGTTCCTATGGCAATTGATGAGTCGATTTTAGACAGGGATAGATCTGTGGCGTGTGTCTGTAATGCTGCAAGACTGTCATTCCGTATTCGTGTTCTTATACACTCTCGGGAAATCAATGGCCCCAATTGGGGTGCATCTGCCGGATGCAGTTTATGTTCACAGTGATACAATGGCTGTCACTGGGGCCCCTCTACAACCCTCTCTACAACAGACCTAGGTTGTATAACGTCTCATTTCCAAGACTTTTCCCACTCACTTACCGGCAACCCCATCGCCACGTGAAACGCCGGAATGGCAATGTATCCTCCTGCTCATTGCGGTTTCTGTTATCCTAACGCAGACCTACCAGTATGCATCTAAATACAACATTCTGATAGGTTGTAGGATGGTCTCCTGTGGAGGATTATGTTTTCGTCTGAGATATGCCATATTCCCGTATGTTATCACCTCTCCTAATTCGAACTGAAGCCTAGCTCCATCCTTCTTAAAGTGGCAGTGACAGGGTTGCCGAAAATGGTGGGAGGGTTTGTTCCGCCCTGACACCTTTCACGCTTCGCTAATTGACTTCGTTAATATTAATGTCACTCGGCACCCATGTGGTTTCAAATTAATGTGAAAATACCGGGTTAGATAACTATGTCAAAAAACTCTTGCCACGTTGTTATCGGAAAGTGGCACGACATTCAATCGCTACACAGATATATGTCCACCTTTGACTACCTCAGACGTCTAGGGGTAGACAACTACGGCCTACTTACTCGCCGAACTCATTCGAAGTAATACTGTTTTACCACTATATTCGATTTTTCGCTTATGTATATCTCTGAGAGAATCTTCAAGCCCAATACAATAAAATGTTGGTGGATGAGATGTGCTATTGAAATATTCCACAATTTCTCTATCCATGCAGTCAAGATGAGAATGATAGAACGCAGAACTGCTCCCACATCGCCAGGACAGGAGCATACCGAAAGAAATCGAAAAGTGGTAATACTCTTCTGTTACCCAAAACCACACATGCCGGGAGGACCTCACGGAAAACTCCGTGCAATCATCTTATTGTCGATACCTGCAGCATTATACTGTTCCAGCGAATCAGGAGGAGAAATTGACAATGAAAATAACACATGGGAACATACAAGGCGGAAGGGGGACAAAAGAATTGGTTACACTGTTAAGAGACACTTGCAGAACTGCATAAAGGCCGTCACCTCGGAAAACTATCAAAATTGTAGTGGACCATTACGTCTCTTCATATGACAATATTCGAATATGTGCCATGATGGGTGTCTATGACTGTTGGTTAACTGTAAAAGTTGTTTCATTTGTTGTATATTTGTAGCTTTATCCTTACAACACCTGCATTTTTCTGCTTACCGTATTGTACCCCCGATTGAATCAATCTAACATGTTTTCTTCACTACAGCGGTGTGTTCAGCGAGATGCATGCATGGGCCGATGCTTGGTCCAACATCTGTCAATGCGCTCAGGGTGGCAGGGGAAACCATCAATCAAGGTAGGAAGCAGTTTTGCTACCGTTTTACCTGCAAACGCTATGCCTTTCAGAATATGTGCCGTGTCAAATCATTTCATTCACCTATGGGGTCGCCTGATTTTTTAGTTCAAATCAGCTAGGCTGGTTGAGCTATTGTGCTAACCAGTCATTCTATCTATCTATCTATCTATCTCTCTATCTATCTATCTCTCTATCTATCTATCCTATCTATCTATCTATCTATCATCTATCTCTCTATCTATCCACCTGTAAAGCTTTTTGGGCCACTAAATGTTCGTGCTTTCATGAATCTCGACTTGGTCACAATGTTTATTGACTGTGGTTCATCGTTGACACCTAAAGGTCAAGGTCACAAGGCTTACGGGGCACATGGGTCCAATAAGTGGCAACTGCAAAATGGCTTCTTCTCCTACAACTGTTGTCCACAGTGCCGATGTCTGGTCATAAGATGCTCTATCAGCCGTACCTTCGGGGTGTTCAAGGAATTTTTTGGTCCAAAGTCGTCCCACTTGGGCTTGCGGACCCATTTAGGAATTTTCACACAATGGCACATGAAATGCATCTATCCCTCCCACAAGCTTCAATATTTCTTCAAATTTACATGTAAATTTCCTTGGTAGAGGGCTTGCGGGTGTTCAGGAATCTTTGCTCGGGCCCAGTTTGGGCCAAAGGGCTTCATTATGTTCAATACCGCAAATTTTGTGTATCTCCTACCAATTTAGGTCCACAGTGCTAATGTTCGGTCATAATGATTGGTCCTAATAAACTTTTGAGTGCTCAGTATTTTTTGGGCCAAGTCCCCACTTGGCCCGCGGCCAATTGAAGGATATATTCACACATGGTGCTTGAACTGCCATCTCCTCCCGTAAGCTTCAATTGATTTCTCTTCTAATTTACATGCATAGTCCGTGGTAGAGGCCATTGGGGTTGTCCAGGAACTTTGCCCCCAGGGCCCAATTGTGCCCCCTTGGCTCAATATCTGAAAGACGTAAATCTGTATCTCCTACAAACTCATTGCACCATGCTGATGTTTGTCATAATTGGTCTGATAGCCCCGTACCTTAGGTGCCCACCATGTTGAATTATGTCAAAATGCTTCTCTCTAACCAGTTTTGGTGCACGTACTGACATCCGGTCCATATGATGTCTAACAGTCGTAACCTTTGGGTGTTCATTAATTTTAATCCAAGGTCTTACTTGGGCCGAGGGCCCATCTTTAGGATTTTCATAGATTTCACCCATCAACTTGAAATGCACTCCTTCCACAAGTACCTGGTTTGATTGATTTTCTTTAAAGTTACATGTGATGCTCCTCGGTTTTAGTGGTCCATCGGGTGTTTGCGAACTTCTGCTGACGGCCCAATGTGGGCCCTAGGGCCCATCCTGTTCAATCATGCGAAATTCTTCCGCAAATTTTTGATGCACAATTCAGTCATAATGAGGGTCTAGTAGCCGTACCTTCGGTTCTCAAAAATTTTGTACTTCCGGGTCCCGGTTTGGCCCGATGCCCATCACGTGCAATAAATCAAATGATGTCTCCTGCTACAGTGCTTAATGCTTAACATAATTGATGGAGCAGTCTACCTATGCCTTCCGAGAATTTGTTGGTCCAAGGACCCATTTGGGCCCTTACGCCTATCTTACTCTATCCAGTGTGTCATCAATTGCCTTTTGGCCCCCGATTTCGACCAAATTTGGACACTTGTTAATTGACCCATTGTTAATAGACATTTTTGACTTCGTGAAAGTCCAAGGGTCCTGGGGCAATATGGCCATTATGTAATGAACTTTCAGAAATGTATCCCCTCCTACAAGTTACCTCAGATTTTCTTGAAACTGTGTCATAATTTTCCTTGGAGGTGCTCTTTTCAGTTTTCAAGCTTGGTTTGCTATTTCAGTGCAACACATATAGTGCCTTTAGAATTAAAACAGTAACATCTGATGGAAGAAGCAAAACAGTCCTTCTTCTTCGATGGATGTGTAACCAAATTGTGGTGAATTACCTCTTTCCTCTCCTCACTTGGGTCATTCCTTAAGGGCTGTTCACTAAAGTGAGTAAAAATGTTCATTGACTCTATAACATCATTGTCAAAGTTTTGTTACAGGGGCACAATAGGCCACATCGCTCGAAACTGCCTTCCGGCTCATGATCTTGACTTTAACACATAATTGTTACATTTTTCTCTTCTTAGTACATTTGTGCGGTTTGGCTACAACAGCACCATTAGTGCTTCTTGCTATGCATTGCTGAAGGCAAAAGGAATCTATGTGGTTGCTCTGTTTTTAAGCCAGTTCAAGATCAGCCGAGGTCCCTAAACAACGGCAAAAGTTAAAAACAGGTTGGAATGGCTTGTTCGTCCAGGTGACTACCTCTGGTGACCTACTTTGACCTTACTTGACCTCATCTCTACCAACTGAACCTTGTGACCTTTTGAGTCATATTTTCGTGACGACCGACTCGTCTTGTTGCAACAAACCAATAAGTCAATTATACGTACTAAAAAGAAAAAACTTTTATCACACGGTATTTCCAGCTATTCCCTGGAAAAGGGTAAGCCAGCCTCCGAAACACTGATAAATTCTAATCTTTCTATATTGTCGCAACGAAACATTTTAGAGGGTTGGTGAATGGAGAATTTTTTTGAGAGCCGATCGCATATGCTTACCTGTGAAATATTAAAGGAATTTCTCAAATAAAGCTGGATGAGGAAAATGAGAAGATAGGGAGGTCTGCGTGTCGGGCACCTTGCTCACCACTTCCACCTCAGGTAATCTAGTGCCCCCTCTGTTAGGTTGGCGATCCTCTCATGATTCATTGATAAATTATTCTCTGTTGTTGCAAAAAATGTGGCAACATTGCAAGATTAGGTGGGAACCGTATATTTTTTTTTTTTTTTTTTTCCCACTTATGTCTCGAAGTGGGGTGCCTTGGTGTTCATGGATCCTGAAATCCCAGACTCAAAGATATTTCGCTACAATACAAACAACCATGATATCCTCTCCACATCTGGGTCAATGCTTTACACATAACCTTGGTGTTGTGAGTTAATCATTCTGCTACTTGCCTGATCAGAATGAATATTCAGATCGTAGGTGATCTTGAAAGTCCCTTCTTGTTACATAAGTTGAATTTTACTAATGGAATGGCAATGAATCACTACGCATACTTGCGTTCCTGTTGCGTTCGCTGCGTATATGCGATCACACGATTATGTGAAGCAGCGAATGCTACGTTGCCTGTTTTCTGACACTGAATGCACTGCATGAAGGTTTTTCTATTTGGTGAACAAGAATTCACCGCCTTGGGTTTTGATCAACTGGTTAAAGGAGAAGGATCTGCCCTCTCGTGTACGAGCGGGTGACTCCGAGAAATTCGACGCCTACAGTTTTTAACGCTATCCCGAGGCAAGATTTCGAGTCCTGTGGCCGTCACCCACTGCCCCAATTCGACATATCGAGTTGCAGCTTTCCGGTGCAGCTACTCTCCTCACAGGAGTAAGAATGCCATTTTGAGAGCATTGTTCTATACTCATATTCGAGATGAGTAAAATATTAATTTCTTAGAATACCTCAATGCGCTCTGCAATTCATTTTGCATCTAACAGAAAAAATTTGCCGGAGGAAAGCGGACTTCCTTGCACTGGTGTCGCAAAATACACAGGTACCTATTACCTACCACCCACGTTCATCTAATATATTCACAACTTGATAGAATGTCTTAATACGATCTGCAACTCTTCTTTCAGTAATAATCCGTCATGAGGTAGTGCAGCTATAATTTAAATTTCAACACCGGCCATTGGCACCGTCAGTCCTGGTCATGGAATATACGCAATCAATTTTGTCGACACCCCGGTCCAATTTGAAAAAATCCGTTTAGAAAGTGATCAATCTGTCTGCCCGTCTGCCAATAAAGCGTCATTAGGAAACGTTGAATTAATCGAGACGTGCAATTAGGAGTTGTGGTGGGTGATCAGCGAAGTTATTCCCGACTAATCACTTCCGAATTCAGCGACTCTTCCGGAAACGAATGCTAACCGAACCCCACCCTACCACCAACCCCCCCCCCCCCTTTCGCAACTCGTTATGTTCAGGCAATAGAGTAGTAACGACCTACTCACCAACTACTGCCGCCTTTTTATTTACTTCACTCAGTGTTGCCACCTTCAGCAGTTCAGTTCTATTTCAGGCTTCAACCGAAAAACAAAAAACTTGTTACCATTGGTGGGTATGAAGGCGATAATCACCATCGCACGCAGGGTTTTTCGTCTGTTATATTCTTTACATGTCTGCTACGCCATACTAAGTATGCGCCGAAAAAGAAAATAATAATATAATAATAATAATAATAATATAATAATAATAAAATAATAATAAGAATAATAATAATAATAATAATATAATAATAATAATAATAATAATAATAACAAAAATACAATTTTATTATTATTATTATTATTATAATTATTATTATTATATTATTATCATCATTATGGAGGTCGATACGAGTCTTGACATGTTTTCCAAATACTGTACTGTAATGATGGATAGTGTCTCGTTCCTCTACAGCTGAGAATGTGCTCGGTTACAATCCACAACTAACACATAGATAGGAAACATTGTGTTGACAAAGCTGTATATATGCCCAACTTCTCCGTGTACAAAGAAACACTGATCGTTTATACGGTTGTAACCTAATTTATTTATCAACCCAAATAAAGAATATGAAGTGTTAATTCCTCGAAAGGTTGGTATTTGTATTACGATCCCGTCCTAATAGACAAAGTACTGTACCTAAAGGTAGATATATTTACCATGCATGGTTGAGGTGATGTGAGCGTCGAGTATCTTCATGAGAGGCAGGTGAAAAAATAACTGGCGTGATGCTTTACACGATGTAACCTCGTAAATCTGGCCCCCTGTTTCCCTCCAACTGTTATTACGATAAACTTAAGAAGCATTTCTGGAGAGAATGAGGTCCCTACACTGACCTGTCGTCATTTCCAGTTATGTGAGTAAAGTGCAATTCTCGTAGGATTCGCCTAATTTATTGATTGCGTCGGCTCACTGTCAGGACTGCTACTTTATAGCCAGTACGGATACCAGATTGTGCTGTATTGATAGTGGAAAGACGAATTAACAAATACAATTTCAACGTTTTCGAAAATGTCACCGCTCCAAAAACTTCTGCCGAGGTCAGCGAGTGACATTCTTCAGTTCTTCCAGACATTATAAGTGAACGATTTGGATGTGATGTTAGCTATCAACATATCAAAGGTATAAATAGAACCAAGCGTACCGAAACTCAGAAGAATGGATCTGCGGAGGAAATGGCATACATAATTATTACTTCGAAGAAACATTTCTGTTAAAGTACCGATAGGGTGATGCGCTTTTTTTTGGGGGGTGGGGGGGACCATAGTTAGAAGAAGAAAACCCGGAAAAAAAAAAAAAAACCCCAAAACTGGTTGGTATGTAGTTTCAACCAAAGAGGTTATTTAGTTACTACTAGTAATACCTCACCAAGATGATCTCATGATAAGTAAGATGCCGTACTATTCATCGTGTCGTCAACAGCAGTTGTTTAGTCTTAGAGATGACCTGCCCCGATTGCCAGGAGGGAGGCTATTCCTTCGGGAATACTCTGCTTTGCAGAAAGCGTTGACCGTCCTATCGACCATGGGTTTATACTAGTAGACCGAAAAAGGTTCAGTATGGATAGCGTAACTTACAAGAGTCCTAAGATAATTTGCCCGATATTTAATATCCATTCCTTCTGGAAGTAAACCATTTTCAGGATTCTCGATAATTTGCCAATAGTTGCGTACAGTCTGAAAAAAAGATAAACGCTCAAACTTGTCCAATTTCTTTCTTGAACGGCTTAGGTTAGGTTAATTCAGTAGTGTAAAAGGTGTCTATATAGTCTATATTTATCTCTACACACTGTAACTATGATATGTCATTATGGCTTGCAAGCAAACCGAGTGTTTTCGCATCAATGGCTCTATGATTAGAATCAGAATCGTCACTGAGATTAGCGCATGTTAGGGAATGTAAATATTCAATCAGAATGTCTAGCATATATACTCAACAATTTCCAACAAATTCCGGAACAAAGCACTATTTCTGATATGGTTCACTTTTTTATTTCCCAGTCATAGGCACGTTATTAGCCAGTTTCTTTTCTTTTTTTGACAGGTTACTCTGTACCTCAGGTCAACTGTTCTCTCCATGAATATGTACATTGCACACACCTTGGGGTGTTGGATGTGAAATGAATCTACGTTTTCAATTCCGAGTATGTCTCACGTGTCACGATTGGAAAGATGAAGTTTGAATGGTATTGGGGAGGAGGGTAATGTTATCCGATACTCACAATTCTCTGTCAAAATTCGACCCGGTCCGTTGCACTTGGCCTGAAAGATCGTCCATATTAAATAGGTATTTTAACACCAATTATCCGTCAAAAGAAAAACCTCTGTGTCGTAAAGTTGTCAAATATGCGTGTGTGTATTGAGAAGGGGGGAGGGGAATAATGTGTGTGTGAGGAATGGAGAGGGGGGGGGAGGTTGGTACGAAGCGTGCAGAGTAAAGCACGGCGACTGAAATATATGAATAGCTGACTTATCACATGCAAATCTTAGGAGAACCAACGAAGCGATGCTGTCTGCATGATCTATTGCTCCACTGTAGCGTCAATGGGGTCACACCTGACCTAACATTCATCAGCACAACCTTGAGAATATGAACTCTATTCCAATGTGGCATTCAGGTGTGGGTAGGTTGAATCCTCAACGAGCAAGTACGGTAGTCCTCGAATCATTATACTATGTACCCCTCGACCGTCTGATACTGATACTTCGATTTTGTATCAGAAGTTACTGGATTGTGTTACAGCAGATCTCTTTAACCTCACGTCCAAACACATTTGCGGTAGGTACTTCAACATGTTGCGAAGCAATAATTATCAGTCCTGTAGGATCGGGCTGTCAAACAACAGGTCAAGATTCACTCGTAGTATTGACTCGGCCATTCCGATACCGCCCATATTCTCCTGAAATATTACTACCGAAAGCTAGACTGCAGTCCCATGCTCATTCAGCTTAAAGGACATTGCAGGCTCCAATACATAGTGAGCTGCCTTGTGGTTGTAGCAAGGAAAAACTAGGTTATAACAGTCCACAACCGCACGTTAATACGATTGTCCGTTACAGAGTTAGAGGGCTTTGAAAATGTTTCTCTTCATGCAATATTAAATGTTGTCATACATGCACAACTCTGCAAATATTCTTTGTTTCCTATTGAAATTTACAATCATATTTTCACTTGAAAAAATTATTAGTTGGTGAGAGAGGATTGCTGTAGTTGGTTGGTGGGAGCTGATAGTTAATTTCGTAGGAGCAAAATTAAAGTAAAGCTGAGTTATCACCACAACAAAACAATAGAATACATAGGAAATTCTCTAGGTTGTGCAGGTGCGATGTCACAAGTTATTAATCACGCAATCGGGACTTCCCCTAATTTGTTTTGGTGTGAAAATGGACCGAACTTTCTAAAATTGATAACTCCGCATAGGAACATCGTATGGAGATGGGTTTGTACCTATAATTCTAGTATTCTATTGTCTACAATATAACACCCTGCAGTTGTCCTTTAAGTATTGCACGCTTTCAGCTCTTACTACTACTACTTCACTTCCAGCGAAACATTTGGTTAAGATCTATATATTGCCTGCTGTAACATCAGGATGCAGGATCTAACTTTGTAGATTTTCAACTGTGTTATTTGAGCCTGATCATGCCGATATATATACCGTTAATCGACTGACAGTGTTGGTGTTCATCAGGCTAATATACATGCCTCTGGATATTACGTGCGATTTAGTGTTTCGAAGTGGTGTCAATTTTGGGAGTAGGGGACATTCTGTCTACCTTTGAATACATATCCCGAGGGGGATACTCGACTGAATTAACCCTGACTAAAATGGCGTCTCGAACCATGATGGTCAATCTAGTATGTGCAGCTTAGCAGTAATTATTGCTCCACATGATGTGTTTCGTTTTGGGAAAATCACACAGATCTGTAGCGAACAGTGCTTAACCTTTTTTTTTTTTTTTTTAGTTTTTGTCTGTTTTGAAATGGTTGAATCAAGTTACCTGTATCATTTGAAGATGTCCCCATTTTTCTTTCTGATAATTTTTAATGTGCTTGATGCAATCTCATTTTTTGGAGGGGGGGGGGGGGGGAGGGGTATCTGTGTCGACCTAAATAATGTGAGGTGGGTAATGCAAGGCAACGATAACAAGTCAACCTATAATATTGTTTATATAATCACTTCGAGCTGTTTTTTGTTCGTTTTTTGAGGGCCCATGGTCATGTAACATACTTTGCTTTAAATTAGCAAAGTGAAGGAAGGGCAACCCCCCACACCCCAAACGTGGCGGTTCTAGCATGTTGCCTTGTTAGAGATATTGCAATTTACTTTCAAGAAATTCGAGGAATCCATGACTTAATGGCGGGAACGATGCATAGGCTGCCAAGACCCTACACAGTAAAGCTGGCATTTAGCGCTATGATAACAGAAAGACGCGAAGGGGTGTTCACTTATTAATAAATGAAATCAATCTTCGATATTCCGTGAACGATTTTGTAAGTTTTTATCCGGAGGCCATCAGTAGTTTGTTTGGTATAGGATTTTCACAAGTACATGTATTACAATTACTTTGTATTATAGAGAATCTCGCGGTTCCCCCTGTGATGCCACAAGGCAAATCCTGCAATAGCTCGATTGCGGCTGAAAATCGGTCTGGAGTTTCGGCTGTCAAAACGTAACAAAAGTTCCAAGAGTTCAGTCATATTTATATACTACGGCCTCTGTGAAATTAGTCTCGCGTCCTAGCGGATTAAACGCAAACGGCCATCCGAATGAAATCGCGTTTTATTAACAAGGCAAGGAATACAACGGACTCGGAAGGGTGAGGATAAGACTTCGCTCACTGCATACGGCCAGCATATATGATGCACCCGATAAGCTTCGGCTGGTTGAGAAGCCCACCGATATCAGCATGTATACGCAACCCCCGTGATACGAACCGTCGTGGATTTTGTCATGGACCTTTTTTTTTTTTCTTCTTCTTCTTCATTTTTAACCTGAACGATGGTCTCTCATATAGGAAGCAAAACTTCCTCGATGAATCGATGAATGATTACAAAACCAGAACTCGGCGCCTTCTTCAAAATAGTTCTGAAATGTGACCTATCAACACCCGCGGCATGTAGCGTTTATTTTGTTATCAACAATGGTGTTGGCATGATGAATCGAGTGAATAATATTGGATGATGATATTATTGTAATGACCCATTGTAAGATACCTGCTAACAGGTAACGGGGTTAGTGTGTGGCCGTCGTTTGATACAATAAAGATACTCGTAAACAATCAAATGTTCATTCTCTCCCAGGCAGAACGTACAGTCACAAATAAACAATAACGCTTCGAGGGCAAAAGAATGTTTATTTGTCTGGAAGTAATATTTTTTGTCGCATTACAATCCTTTACTACGGTGCAACACAGTTTTGTTCACATTCCCTATGGTCAATATTAACTTTGTCTATTAGGCATCTTGTGATCCTGATTATCCTACACAATTAGCCTACATACTCCCGAACACAGTGACGTAATTCGAATAAACTAGACAACGAAAGTGAAATTGAACTACTGGGCGGTGTGTGTAATTCAGTCAGGCAAGAACCCGAGGTATCGCTGGGAATATGTAGGTGTTGAAGGAGGTGACAAGCATATACCAGGGTCACTGCTGGTATGAATCTCAACATAATTAACTGATCTGTCAAAATATATTACATCTAGGGACCGACGTGTGCAGGATTCGGACAGGAAATGGTTACCTTTAAGTATCAACAGCGCCCCTCAAATGAGAAAAAATAGTTTCCCTTGTTGCAAATAGAGAAATGTATTAATTGTATTTATACAGTTAGAGTGTGATCCAGGGTGCGTGCACCTGTGTGTGTACGGTGATTAGTGTACGGGATATTATGGTGTTTGGGGTGTAAAGCCGCCACCGCCGGCCCTCCGCCGCCGCCGTCCTAGACTTCGCCGCCGCCGGGAAACTTTAAGCGTTTAACGCAATAACACTTCAAACGTTTTATTCGATTGATCTGAAACCTGGTACACATGTCCGCCGTGTGATATCTCGGATGAGTTCGGAAGTTGGCTTCACTGCTATGCTGGGGGCCGCTAACTTGCATAACATACGCGGAATTTTTAGGTTAGTCGGAGTCGAACGAAACTCGGGGGTAGGCACTATAGTTGATCCTTAAAATGTGGAGGTCATTTCAAGGTCATCGGAGGTCGAATTCGCAAGATTTTCCAAACGTCAGATTTGAAACGAAACTTGGGGATTAGGCCCCCCCACATTGTTATGACAAAGTAAGGTTATTTTAAAGGCCATCGTTTTGCATAATCGTTTGCATAAAATATGTGACTATTCGGTAACTTCCATGGATTACAACAAAACTTGGTGGATGAAGGCTATCTGGATTTCTGAATCAAATGGAGGTCTTACGGTGTGGTGTTAGTTACTCTTCCAAATGATTTGCTCAAAAAGCGAAGATATACACGGGGGCGGTTACCCGCCTGCACAAGGCTAGTCATTGGTCGAACGTGGTGAACATTTACTGTGCGTGTGAAATTATTCAGGACCTTAGATCAGGTTTAAATTGGTTGATATCTCTCTGTATTCTACTGCCTACAAAATTTCGGAATAGTTTTTCAACGTTGCATTCAGAGGCGTATTCATATACAAATATCCTCACTGGATACTATGGCGCGAGAAAAGGAATATATTATCAAGAAGAAATATATATGCCAAATCAAGAAATATTTCTGATCGTGGAAATATTTATGCACAATGGAAAATATTGTTCCCTCAAAAATATTTCGGAAGCACAAATATGTTTCAGTGGAAAAAATTTCCGTAAAAGAAATGTATCCTGATGATTTGACGTGTTTTATGTTTCCGAGTGAAATATATCTGTACAAGGAAAATCATTATATTGTTCTACAAAATGTGTTCGTAACCAAAAATATATTTCCATTGCAGATATTGTCCATGACAAGAACTTTTCCGAACACGAATATGGTAGTTACTACTAGAGAAATGTTTAAAACCAAAATATTTGTCTACAATATTTGTTGGCACAGAAAATACTTTGCTGTCAAAAATATGTTTGCAACGAAAAAATATATATATCAAACGTAGCCTCATGGACAGCCGTTGCCTCTAATCGTCAGAGTACCGTGAGCCGTGAAATGCACGTGAATCTACAGTTACTGGGGTACCTGAGTGGCCTTCAGCAACCTGCAACCGCGGCTTTCCACTTTTCGTACTACATGGATACCGATTTCCAGGGCTGATATAGGAAGGAACTGATTATGAGGAATAGCAATACTCCAACGAAACTATTTTTTTAAGTGGTTATCATATGATGATGCATGCTTGGTAGAAATCGAGGTGTCCAGAATAACGAATGAAACTCGCAAGGATTCCATTCCTTGGAGTTGTCTTCGTAAATTGTGGAAGTTGAAAACACCGATGACGGAGGCATGCTCGCGAAGGTCTTCCAGGAGGATGGAGCACTAGGGCTATAGAATGTCAGTTAGGGAAATTATTGAAAATTGATATTCCCGACATTATATACTATTTCCACTATCACCATGCGTTCAACGTCAACTAGACCTGCGGCAACGGCGCAAGAACTTTAAGCCATGATACTCAATCCTAACCTTGATTTCGAGCACATGTGCAAATTCATGGACATCAGTTTTGGCATTCAACCTTCCTCAGAAAACTACCCTGCTGGCCCGGCATCGCGGCGAGTTTTCGGTACAGTGTGTACATGCTAAGTGGTTACAAATACAACTACAAGGACTAACTCACTGCTAATTTTTACGTCGGATAATAATGCGCGCAGTACGCAATCAGTTGAAGAGGGGTCCAACTTGATTGAGTCGGCCATTAGGACAGGAGGATTGCAACCTTGTTTGCACCGGCACTAGGCCGAAGGACCCTAACACTCCCAGTGATAGTGTCCCCAACTCAACTGTTACTATTACTATAACTAGGCCAAGTGGGATTCAGGCAGGAGCTGGCATCCCTGTTCCGGCGTCGTGAGAGCGGGGGAATATGAACGACTTTTTGTCACTCCGGGGATCTTGGTCCCAGTTCAGGCAAGCTACTACAAGGCTAGTAGTAGTATATGCCTCACACATCACTCAAGTTCAAGTTGAAGGTATCTGTGGTAGTTTCGCGTACGCGTGGTGCAAGGCAGCATGGCGTGACGCTACGCCGTGAAGCGAAATGAATTTACTGAAACGACTGAACTAAGACTACGTTGATAATATATATTTTTTCGTTGATAACATAATTATGGCAGAGCAAACAAATTTCCGTTGCCAACATATATTTTGTTGCAAACATATCATGGTTGCAAAGACGACCGTTAATGTATTTTTTTTTTTTACGTTGATAATATAATTGTGAAGAGCAAATAAATTTCATTGCAAAAGAATATTTTGTTGCGAACATATTAGTGTTGCAAACAATTATTTGTTGGAAATGACTATATCTACATATATTCTATAATTGTGAAATGTATTTCTTTTATGAATAATTTCTCCATCGAAACATATTTGTGCTTCTGAAATATTTTTTTGAGGGTGAACAGTGTTTCATTGTGAATAAATATTTCCACAAGCAAGAAAATATATCTTGATTGGGCAATGAATATTCTTGAAATAGGGATAAAATTTCTCCCATCGCATATATTTTAACAATAGATAATATATATTTCTTCCTGATAATATATTCCCTTTTCTCAGCCGCCATAAGTATACATAGATGGTTAATGGTTACTGTCTTATTATCATATGTTCACGCCGCATGCCGCCACATCTCTTAAGCGCCACGGGTATAGACGGGATGTTATGAAGGACGCACCAATATCTACATCCGCCTAGATGTTTGTGCAGCATTCAATTAATTGTTGAAAACGGCGACACGTGCAACATGTAACTTACGTCATTTTGATTCCATAATATATCTCCAGGTCGGTGTTCCGTGCTGTTTGGTGCCAAGTGATTCGTCACCACTGCTTTTGTGATTGATTCTGTAGCAGATAGGACCATTGTTGCTTGATCACATTTTTCAATTTCGGTCTCATGGGAGTTCCTTCCCGTTCAACTCAGGGATATCGAAATGTCTCGGGCCAGCGTTTCCACCTGAGTGAATGGCATATTCATGATATGTTGTTGTCGCATTCTCCTGAAAAAGTCGTGGGTTCACACTCTTCGCGTTTTTTTAATATGCGCATTTGATGCACAAACTGCTTCCCACTGAGCCTCACAGTCGCGTGCAGTGTGAACCTGGCTTGCAAGTTTCCGAGAATTGCCCTCGGCTGCCCACCTTTCTTGAAATGGCCGACCTAGGTCCAGCACGAACGTGATAACGCTTCCTTATCGGATGAATTCTGCTCTCTGAAGTTCTTTTTTCTCCATTTCGGGGGTCTCCAAAGTTCAGTGGAAATGGCCTATGCGAAAACATTTACTCGCCTCCAATAGAGCACTATTTTGACCCTAATTACACTAGGCGGCTGTTCCTTGCTATATTGACGCGCGTCCATTTCAGCTATTATTTCCTTTATTTGTAATGATGGTGTTTTCCGAGCGGAACAATCATGGGTGGTTTTCATATTATAACGCTGATAAATATGGTGTGGGGAGTTTACGTTCTATTGTAATTGCGAGGGGTCGTAATAATAACTCCGGATCCCTCAATATTAGAAGGAAACGTATAATGCTATCAAGTTGACCTGACGTAGATTTCCAATTAAATGTGGGGGGGGGGGGGGGGTGATATAGAGAAAACCCAAGGCATATGGCAACCCGTGGTTAATATGCCGTTATAGTTATAGAACCTGTTTGGTCGTACAGACCCCTGTGGTCACAATGTTGGATCGACATGATTGAGTTACGAACACTTGGCTCCCCTTCAGAGGAAACAAGGTATTTCTTCAATCATTGACTTGTGTCACATATAGGGTGTTTTGTAAATATGGGTTACGTTTCTTCCGAGGCGCTGAAATGATACTTACCACTATAATTTACAAGTAGTTCACGGGCAGTGTTCAAATGTTATGGTGAAATTGTAATCTGTTGAAAATCCCTGAATAACCTCCTCTGTACTATACAGATAATGTTAGGTTATCATGTTTGTTGGGTGGAATGGGGTGGGTGCCAGAGTTTTCTGACACATGTTGTCAAGTTCAATGTTACACTATGGATAGTACTGAATTTTATCGAATTTGTATTCCTTTCATTTTGACAAAGATTATTGCACGTGATTGAGGTTAGAATCAATATTGATACAAACTCATAGTTACAACATGCAGAAAGAAGATCGATCCGAACGTGTTTTAACAATTGGGAAACTTCAACATTATCACTGATCATTATTAAATCTTCTTTTGGACACTATTACCCATAGGCGGCGCAAGCGGGGGGGGGGGGGGCGCGGGGGATTGTGACCAAATGAAATTAGAAAATTTTGACGCCAACATCGACAATTAACCTATCATTCTCGATCTGGGAACCATGATGAATCTCGACACATAGATTATAACAGGCCTGAATAAATTCAACAAAGTTGACAGTACCGAACCCGCTGCCGCCTGGTCTGCGATAATCGCACCTTGCAGCGAAACCTGTAATCGAATGGGAAATATTTACCTCCGCGTAGTGGAATGTGAAAAAAAAAAAAACTAGAGTGGTATCACTCTTCGAACATAATTCCAGTTGTCAGTCACCTAGTAATAAGGTGAGTAAATCATTCGAAATAACATGCGTAATTTGATAGGCCTATTATTTGCTGAATAATTATTAAATTACAGTTGTTATAACGTAAAAACCACTGCGTTGGTCCAGTAATCGTAACCGCGTGTTTAGCGAGATCGACGATGCTGTCTCCAAACTCGGATCTGATTATGCATTATGATTCTTCATACATACAATTTATTAATAACTACGATTTCGCAGACATGACCCGGTTTTATGACTGGGTACATATAACTCACAAGCCAGGAAGTGCCGTTATTTCCGGCCATCTGGGAGGTTTTGAAAACCCAAATGTTTAGTCCATGCTCCGCGGCCCAACCACTGGGGCACCCGCGAGATATGGAACAAAAATTAATTCATCAAAAGTTGGGTCTGCGTCCCCCCTAAATTTGGGGCTTCCGCCGCCACTGTATTACCTAGATGTTGATTCGTCAAAATCAACTCTAATAAATTCAGTTAGAATGTAATGGGTGTTATTCAATAATCATAGTTTCCTTCCAGTTTGCTTACACGCAATGGTTCTTGAGAATATGACCTGTGTTCACCCACGATGTGTATAATCATTCGGAAACACAACACAAACAAGAGACCAATCCCTGGAGTTGCAGGATCTCATCGGCAAATGTGGAAATATTCATTTGTTTCTACTTGCTACCTTTTCGCGTGTTGCAAATGAACAAAATTTATCAAAATATGTCTGAAAATGAACAGCCATTTTCCCCAAAAAAATATTCATATTCATGGAAATTCAGTTAATTCACAGCAAAAATGTTGGGAAACCCTTTATTTCGGTACTCTGTACCTTCTTCTGATATTTGGAATCATTAAGTCCTCCCAATCTGTAAATAACCAAAACATGACAGATTTCAGAAATTCTCAAATTTGGCCAAAAATGTATTGTTCCCCCCTAAAATTGACATTTCTTGTATTTTTGGGCTGATTGCATGGGAAAAGTTGTTAATTGTGCCTTTTACATTTCTACAAAGTTTGAAATCATTCGGCCATGGAAAATAAGGGAATATCTTGAAAAATGGTGAAAAAACTTGTAAAAATGAGAAATTGCCCCAAAATTTGTCTTTTGCCTCTCATTCCACAATTTTGATAGTTCCGTCTAATTGTGGGGAGCCATATGTTTAGTGACTATTGCAAGCGTATGCAGAATTTCACTTTGTTCAGCCACTCCAAAATGGAGATATTTGCGAAAAACCATCAAAAATCTGACGGACACGCAAACGCACCACACACACACAAGCAAACACACAAACGAACACTATTGCGAGTGCACCTCATTGCGGGACACACGGCACCATGTGTACCCCCAACAATGGGCACCCCTAATTGGATAGTTCCAAACTACCACTATGGGTACCGGTAGAACACCTTGTTTATGGCAACAGCAAGACAGTAAATATAGGTTGAAATGGCAAACTGACTACAATTTCTCATCCGGCCCTTCGGGACCGTTGAGATAATAACTTTGTAGAACATGCACATTGTTGAAAATTATTGGACTCAGCCATGCACTGATAACGTTACATGTCCACAATCCCCAGCTGCCTATAGCGCCACTTATACATCTACATTCGTACGCGGAGCCAGGGATTTGCAGCTCTACCATTCAGTCTTCTCCCAAGTATATCATGTGCCTCTTCACGATCACACGATGAAAATCCTACAATGTGTGAATACATTTAGTTACGGGCATGTGCGGACTCGTGTGGGATAAGTAACACGCGATCATTTCGCCTATCACTATTGTTTTAAAACAATTTGGGAACCTATACCCCTGAGGCGCACCACCGGTAGCGCTTGAAATCCCAACTCTGGTGGTGTGATCACTATGATTGGAAGGCAGTTTGCTATTGATGAACTTCCTTGTCTCGTGCTCCATTTTATGCTAGTTGGAGTACGTGGTACACCCTGTTTCCAACCCGTAAATGCAATACCACAGTGATTAATGCATTACTGATCATGCAGACCACTTCGTCTAGTTGTAGGCTACGACTCGGAGGCTCAGAACAAACCGAGGGGTGTTGATTTCCTCTCTGGTATTTACCTAACTTTTCCGCTTACTTTCAATGACCTAATTGATAGCTTTACGGGGTCAATTCCCCTAAACCTCATGTATATATTGCTCGTATTACTCGTGGGTAATGTTAAGTACATTTTCCGGAATACAGCAATATATGGAGGCGTGGACACATCACAGACCGATTGATAGCCGCAAAATCCAATGGAGTAGATATATGGCAGTTTTGTGAGACTGCCCAAATATACGAAAAAGCCATATAGAAGCTAATATAGGTCCGATGATGTTATGTTTATTTACTTTATTGACTCATTTGAATATAGAATGAGAACTGGTGTTGCGAGGAGATAGTGGATATTCCTCATGTACGTATCCTTCGTGGGGATGTACACGTACGCGTGGCGAATAATTGGTCTGCAAGTACTTCCGCTCACCTTTGTATACCTATTGTTATACAGAGTCATTATAGATAGAGTAGAGAGTTTTGTCTATTCACTCTGGTAAGCAGAAAAGGTACGTCAGAGTCAATCTTCCAGATAAATCGATTTTGCATTTTTTCTTATGAGGGATGAATCGTGGTCTAATGAAGGGGGGGGGGGGGGTATTGAACCAGTGATCCTACTCTAATACGGATCGAGGTGTCAAATTATTCATCCCAGACGGGCACCAGTACTCGGCAATGCTTCAATCGGAGATGTAGTCGATGAGGCTCTCGAGACCGCCATATCCAGACAGGCAGTGTACAGACTGGAAAGTTGAGACCAATCTGCTAGTCTCGGTCTCGGCGTCACTGGCTTCAATGTTTGGTACATGTGTGCGCATGATGAGTACATGATCCCAATTGGCTTGGGTCGGGTGAAGGGTCACCAGAGGTAGAGGTTGAAAGCATTGGAAGGAGCCTTGATCTGGGATACTGGAATACAATAATTTGAAGGCAATGCTGCTTCAATATTCATGGATTGAGGTTAGTGTGTATTATTGATCAGTGGCATGTATCTAGGTACTATTGCTTCTCCCAACAGATTAGTTATGGATAATTATATCATCGGTTCCGGAGGGCCGTATGAGATACTGAAGTTTGCCGTTCGCCATTTGCCTAATTCAGAGGCCGCTACCGCCAACGGTTGCTATGGTAACAATTACAGTGGGTGAGAAGCTTCGATGAGGTGTACCATATAATTGGGTACTGGTGGGTATAGGTGGTCCAGCGAAGATATGCACTGAAATATAGGTTGTGTGCGTGTGTGTATATGTGTGTGCGTGTGTACGTCTGTGTGTATGTACGTACGCACGTTAGACTGTATGTTCAGTGGTTTGTCGCATATATTATGTATAGTTCGAGTAGAGTGTCGGGTGGACACGTTTCGAATCTTCAGCAAGGAGATAATTTACATTGTGGCAATTTCTCATTTTTGCGGGTTCTCCACTATGAGTGATAAGTATCTGGTCTAACCAGAATCTGACTGTTTAGGGAGAATCACGATTCTCAAATCTCTTATTTCACCCCTTTTTAATTAATTATATATACTCACTCTTCCCTCCCACGGTTGATACTTGTTTTTTTGGTAATAATATAATTTTTCGAATTTGTTTTATCGGTTTCTTAGACAAAATAAGGAAGTAGGGAGGAGTTTATGCGAATGGAGGGCTCAAATCATGGTGCTTGAGGACTATTCACATTGCCCGTTTCTACATAAAAAATAATGTGAATAATGAATAATAGTACTGCCTCTTTTCAAATACAAAGTTTCAATAAAGTTTTCAATACAAAGTTTCATGTTTTTAAACCAGCCGATTCCGAACAATAGTGTATAACATAACATGTAGATCTACATTTGTTCATACAGTTCTTTTTGGTGGTGAATTTCTCGTGTGTCAAACAATTTGATCATTATTTCATTAAAACATTTCCGATCATAATTACACTCAACAAAGAGGCACTCAACAATAACATCCATACAACATTGTATCGGAGAGTGTTTTTAATTAAAAACTGTTATATTTTTGACAGGAATATGGAAACTAATGATGGCGTTGATCAGCTAAACGTCAGACACTTTATCCACTCAAATGTGCAGTTGGATTGACTACATTATGAGAACCAAGTTTGACAATTGGAATAGAATAGACGAATCGAAAAGTAGGCCGCGCCGTTCGCTGAAACGCTAACTTATTGTTCCGCTAACCTCGATTACTACTATAGACATTTCCGAAAATTCTCGGAGGATGAACTCAAATCCATTTCGTGAACTGTAACCATAATAATAATATAATAATAATAATAATAATAATAATATAATAATAATATAATAATAATAATATAATAATAATAATAGTAGTAGTAGTAGTAGTAGTAGTAGAGTAGTAGTAGTAGTAGTAGTAGTAGTAGTAATAATAATAATAAATAATAATAATAATAATAATAATGATTTGTTGAGCAGACAAGAATGCGGGGGGCGGGAACACGGACACAACACTGTCTGGTCGACAATTTGACTAACAAATTTGCAGTGTAGTGTCAACAGGCCGAGCAATGCGTGACCGTTTGCAAGCAGACGTCCCTTTTGACCACCCACTGTGGCTATTGGGCTACAAAAGTAGGTGACAATTGATCTGTCAATTGGCGCCGATCACTGTGTACCTCGACACTTTTGATAACGCTAACGTGTCAGTTTCAACGTAGCTGCTTTTCTCACCTGGTAAACTTGACAATAACCTAAATGTCACCTCAATGACGCCAGAGAGATATTCTGAATTCAGGAGCAGGCCCCCGCTCCGCAATTCTTCACAAAACGTCGAAATCTGGAATTTGGTGACGTAAGTCTTTTAGATAGGGCAAGAATTTACCCTGGAGTCAAGCGGCATTTTCAGGTCATCAGAATGGGAACACAGATATGGATACCAATCAGGAGGTAAGGTGTCAATAAGTAGTTCATGTTGATAGGAATCGCAATGCCCCTGCTCATGCCCTGATACAATGATCTTGATTCGAACACTTCCTAGAGCAGAAGAGTACAAAACGATGAAAAAAAAAACGCTGGAAAAAGTCATTTATTCAGTTTTGTAAATAAGGTTACTATGCTCTCTTGTGTTAAGTGAAATTTGATTAGCGCGAAGTAGGCCACGAAGGAAAGCCGAATCCCGAGACGAAAACTATCGGCCCCAGGTCAACAGATTCTTTAGTTCGGGTCTCTTCAGGCAGGGCACTGTATCATCATTGTGCTACTCTCAGGTGATAATTTGGGATCGATTGGGATCTCATTTGCGTATATATCACTATATAATTTATTAGGGACAAGGTTTCGTAGCGTAACAAATTTCATGTGTACGAATCTAAATAACACGCCAGCCATGAACTGAACATTATTTGCAGAATATATGTAGGATCATAGGACATACCTCAAAAGTAGCAAAATGTCTGACATCGTTACCGTGTTGATATCATTGCAACTTCATTTCTGTCGGAATAAAATATACCGATATTTCAATCATGGTAGAATTGTATGAATACAAGCTGACAGGGCTGACAATTCAGGCTGCAATTTACTACAGAGATTGTGTCATGAACTAGAATGTTTTACCCTATATCCTATGGAAGATGAGTGAATACCCATTGACGTATAACCCAATAACCTAAATCCATAATGGCAGAATCAGAACAGTTAATATATGGCCGTTCAAACTTGAATGACCCACAATTGGGGGACAACTTTGCAATGCCCAAAGTACACAACGACCAGGCTACCTTACCACCAATGTTTTGTTTTTTCATCCCTGGACCTCACACAAGCGTTGTCTTCAGTTTCCCGTCGACGTGTCCTGCTGCTCATCTGAGGCTCCTATTGTTTATTTATTATCATTGAGTCTGGGGATGCTGCCTACCGACGTTGCCTGGCGTTATCATTCGAAATTGATTCAACCTTCGAAGATGATGAGACATCGATGCGAATATTCAGTTTTCAATTTGCATATTGCCGGCATATTTTTACAAGCAGGTCTTATTTTTAATCACGTGTTGAATAGGCCAGTTCGTGGTTGTAAGTGCGCATGCTCTCGACTGAGCAGTTCGGGGGAATAAACGAGATTTCCTCCTTGGAAATATCGTTACAGCTTATTTCAACTGTCACCACATTCTGAAAACGCAACCAATTCATCCCATGTTTTCGGATGTTAGTGTTGATGAGTATGGGGGGGGGGTGAAGTTTGTGTTTCCAAGATTCGTAATTTTCGGGTGGGGAGTTTCGAAAGATCGTCTTGCACACTGTACGTTCAACTTCCGACTGCGTCGTCCCCCCTCATGGACCTTTGACACAATATCATTACCACCTCATTAAACTCCGAACTGGTTATTAGGTTGGCCTACACCCTACATCTTATCAACTCTTGTTCTATATCTCTTCTCCAGATTACAACGAGTGTGCGGTACGTCCATGTGAACACAGGTGCATGAACATGAAGGGGAGTTATAGATGCTACTGTGAACACGGTTATTTATTAATGGCAGACCAGAGGTCATGTACAGGTAAGAATCGGTTCATCATCAGTTACAACATTACTGTATGCGTGATGTATAGTTCCTTGGAATAGGTTTTCGTTGTAACTTCTGTTCATTTACATATTGCGACAGGCAGGCCGGAAACACCGTTACTAGAGGCTGTATGAATTACCCGATAATTAGGCGTATGAAGCAAGATGGATTTTGGAGATGGAGGGAAACGACATTATTCTCGCACTGTGGACTTCTCCTTACCCTTGATTGGACGTACATTTTGTTGAATGTTGTTGAACTTTTCGACCTTTTTCGACTTATGTTGACGAATTGTACAATGAGTGCCTCAGCGATTCCAAAAAATATGCCAATGTTCTCAGGGGGGTACGTTAATGAGAAAATATTTCAAAACAAATACATGGCTTCGCAAAAAATAGTAGTATAAGCCAACTGCCCTTCAATCCGGCCCTGGTACCATTATTGAAATTCCCCTTATCCTACCATGTGCAAAATACCCTCTCTATATTCAAGTCTGGGACTTCATTGTTCCATTTTCTTTGCGTATTATAGAAAAGTGGAGGTGCGAGAATATTTCGCCCTCGCCCTGTCACCCCCCCCCCTCCGCCTATGATGTACACCGCTGTACATTAGGGTCTCATGAACATTATGATAATTAGGTGTAGCAGCTTAAATTAATGCATCTCATCTTATATATATAATATAATATATATATATTATTATATATATATATATTATATATATATACCCTATATATATATATATATATATAATATTAATATATATATACTATATATATATATATAGATATATTCAGAGATACCAGAGTGTTTGGAAGGGGGAATTCAGTGGGGGATTGCATTTTCTAATGCACACCTGCGCATGCACGTCTTGTCGTTAAGGCCGACCGGAATCACTTCAATTCCGATTGTTTGTTAAGAGACTAATGGCGATAAGCGGGTGTACAACTTGGAATGAAACAATATCTATTTTTGCTACAAGTTGAGGTGGTTGTCATGAATACGCCCGAAGGTTTCCACCTATGGCGGGTCCGCTCCAAGTATCACTGATGGGAATCACAGAAGGACAGTGGATTGCCGGAAGATATCTCGCCTCGCTGGGCCTCACTGGAGGGGATCGTTTTCGGCAACACCACAAGCAATCAGCTAACTGAACCAGTGAACGGAAGATACTTGCCATCGCCAATACACCAATGTCCAATGAATAATGACGCATATTGTCGACGTGTTGGTTGAGACTATCTATCTATCTATCTATCTATCTATCTATCTATCTATTATACTTCTATCTATCTCTCTATCTATCTATTCCATCCATCCATCCATCCATCCTCCATCGCATCCATCCATCCTCCATCGGGGGTCGATGGGCCTTCTCGCTGGGCGCATCTAGTGTGGCCTAATCTTCTATCTATCTATCTATCTATCGATCTATCTATCTATCTAATCTATCTATCTCTCTATCTATCTCTCTATCTATCTATCTACTCTATCTATCTCATCTTCTGTCTTTCCGTCTGTTTTTGTCTGTTGGATGAATGTATATAGCCATCTTAGAATCTGAAATCGAATATGAGAGTCGAGCTGTATGATACGTCGATACGTCATATAGCGTGTAGACCATTGTCCCCCCCCCCCCAACTGGAATCTCGTCGTGGCACATCCGCTTGCCTAACCAGTAGGGTCGATCACTATTTATTCGTTAGTAGCTCCGTATGTCACATCTAGCATTAAATCTAATATTCTGAAATAGCGTGAGTGCTGTCCCTTAATTCTCGCCTCTCTGACCATCGCTCGTTGGCAAGCCAGTTTGTTATTAGTTAGCCATCGTATTCAGTTACAACAGAATATGCAGAACTATTCAATTTGGCTCCGCATGATAAAATTTATACAAACTGTGTTTTTTCCCGGCTAGCATTCATGACGTGCACGGCTTTAACACCTACCACGCATCCATGTGGTTGGTGATGGTTGCTAGCCAACTAATAATGAAGACGTGTTCTGCCAAAATTCAGTTCTATACGATAATATCTTCAAAGCTCACGCGCAACCTAACAGGTACAAAGAAAATCGTTCAGCGTACTCATAAAGTTCGTCGAACAATAACGAAAACCCATATGCGTGTGGCCATCATTGTAGTAGCAATCAGTTGAATGTAGGCGTAATGGCAGGTAAGAGCTACAATCATTGGCACTAATCGCTCCTCGGTACGCATTTTATTTCCAATTCACTATTTCAGCTGATGACCGGTGTTACAAGACAGGTGTGCGTTTGGGTGCTTGCAGTTCAGCGATGGCTTCAAATGCTTCTGGTCCCGATGGTTTGTGGCGTTGACATACAGATGGACATCTTGGCTGCCAAGGTAAGGGCTGCTAAAAAAAAAAAAAAACAGTTGGCTGTCTTCTTGCAGAAAGGCCGGGACTCTATTCTACTACTCACAAAGTAAAAACCACACTACGTCAACACTTAAGTGATG
This sequence comes from Sclerodactyla briareus, assembly GCA_026419785.1. Classification (NCBI taxonomy): domain Eukaryota; kingdom Metazoa; phylum Echinodermata; class Holothuroidea; order Dendrochirotida; family Sclerodactylidae; genus Sclerodactyla; species Sclerodactyla briareus. The sequence goes on along the minus strand of JAODTK010005591.1, from coordinate 125,997 downwards.
TGGAGAATACAAACGCAAGGCGAAGAATTAATGTAGACGCCGGCAAACGTGGATAGGATCATACTGTGACTTTTGTACTCCATTATGCAGTTAGGCCTTTTGCAATTTAAGAATGACAAAAATGAACCAATTTAAAGGTCTTACTCCCACCTCTTCACATTTTTCACAGACATAAAAACAATGCGACGTATGGGACAAAGAGGTGGCGAAAAAGGTAAACGATGCGTGAACACTTAAGGGAACTACAATGTGCCTGTCCTGAGTTTTCCCTACCATATGTGGACGGCAACGTGGAATGCGTCGGTGAGTATTACTCTAGAAAAATTTGCTCTCCTTAGGGTTCCAACGAAGTGGACGGCAACGTGGAATGCGTCGGTGAGTATTACTCTAGAAAAATATTGCTCCCTTCTGAAAACTACATTTGGAGAAGTAACGAACTCAATACTGGCCATGTACGCTGTAAAAACATATCTGGTAATTTGCAGAAGAAAAAAAAATCACCGTTTTTTCAATTAACACCAACGTTCTGTTATCCAACCAGCAATTACTATTAATAATGAATTACTCAGTCATATGACCCAAATGTTCAGTTTATGGTAAAAGAAAGAACAGCAACAACGTTTTTTGCAGTTTTTCTTCCATTCCGCATTGTTATTTTTTATGTTGTTTTGTAAAAAATTCTTTCAATTATTCGCAGCGGCGACAGCAACTTACAAAGCTGAATAATACGAAATTAGATTGGATTCAATGATTTATCCGGAGGGTGTCTGTGGCGCCCGCCTCTGCGCAGCGGGAACAGCCTAGCCATTCGCAAGGGCGCTTCTGTAAAGTGTTTGCGCGTCACTGAGCATAGCGCCACCAACGATTGGCGCGTAGCGCACACAACGTTTAGGGAGACAAATATTCCCGGAATGTCGGAAACATCCCTGATGTTTACACGATTTTTCCTAACAAAACGATGTGATCGAAGTTTTTGATTTAATGTTCTTATGACATGCACAGCAGACCACCGACTGAGGTTGTATAAGAATTAAGAACATACTGCAGTTGTACATACTGTTTCGGTATGTAAACTGGGCAGAGTAGTTTTTGCACACAATTAAAGACGTTAACAGCTGTATTAATTTGTTAGAAAATAAGATAAAATGAGGGTTAGAAAACAGAAGTCAGATGTGGATCAGTATCAATGTTATGGAAATCAATGTGCATGTTATCCAAAATGGATATTGGCGAACTACAGAATGCTGAGCCCGACTTGCCTACTGTATTCACATTGTGTAAAATAAGTGCCATTTCAGAACGTGTTACCAACGCGATAAGATGCTAGGCATTTGAATGTGAAAATGTGGCACTATACATTTATTGTCCTTGCAATCAGCTCAGAAATTTGCTTCTCTATTACGGAAGCTTGAGGCGTCGCAAAAAGACCGTTTTTTCGCTGAATTTAAATAAAAATGGCTTTTTTTTCGACCTCCGAGGCTGTTTTTTCACGGCTTTTCAAAAAAGAAAAGAGAAACGTTATCGTCTCGATGGGGGTGTCTTGGTTTCTCTTAGGATTGTTCTTCATTTTTTTGGAGGGGGGGGGGGGAATGAACATTTGTGGGGTTGGATGCGGTAATTTCAAATTCTCTCAAACGTCTCCATAGTGACCTCAAACGATGTGGGATATGAACGTTTTATTTATCTTGTCCTCAAATGAATGGTACCATTCGCAGGTCCATGGGACTCAAGATGGCAATGTGGGATTATTTAAACATCGCGTCCACAATGCAATGCAAAAATTCGAAATCCAAAATTCAAAACATGATTCCAATTTTCGATTATATTTATCTTGAGTGTCACGAATATCTGCAATTATCACATCCGTAAAGCGGCATACTGCTCGTTACACATTACTTCACAAGAATCAGCTAATTGCTAATTGCTCTCTGCTACCGCTTCCAATCTCCCGGCCTCCTCGATGGAGGCGACCATGTCTGCGTCTGATCTCACTCCTCTATTCCCTGGAGTACCTACAGTATGGCTGTCGTAGTATTCTGACAAAATATACGGACCTCATGCAGAAGGTAAACATTTCTGCCAATCCGCCGGTTTGATTGCTTCGATTTGTTGTCTTTTATGCTCATGATTTTTTGATGAGATGTAGACCTCGCTGTATGGTACATGAAGAGATACTATAGAGTAAGGACGGCGCCCACCTACGCACACGGTTGATTATTCTTCGGTGTTCGTTCCAGTTACATACTCTGCACCCTGCGCGATTCCTTTCCTCCCAACATTGACTCTCCCCAGGTTCTCTGCAGTCCTGATTGGATACTTCGATTTCCTACAAATTAAAACCGTGACGTCACGCGGGGTTCATAAATCGAAGGCTTCATGCTAACAGATTCACTCTGCTTCTTATTCGTTCGCTCCTGTTTCGATTATTGGGGCGTAGTTTCCGCGGTTTTTCTCATGAATACCGAAGCGTGTGAGCCAATATCATCGACTTCTAAGATGTGATAGATTTCAATATCACGCAGTCCTCTGCCTGTCGGTATTTGTTTTCTCCCGTAGCTTCTTTTTCTTCAGTTCGAGTTCGACTAGATGTGGGTTTCTTCTCATATTCCGAAACGTGTACGCAATACGAGAATGAACAGTGAAGAATGATTAAGTTGTTGAAGAGAAAAGAAAAGAAGGGGGAATGTTTAGTTATAGGGTGGCATTGTTATCGTTCCACATGCATTCAATTGTGGGGGCATTCTACAAAAGGGTATGTGCGAGGGTTATCGACATATTCCTTGGTTACGGTTACAAAGTGGATTGATAAAAAGACTTTCATGATATTAGTCGCAAACCAGTGGCGTATCCGGGATCATCAGACATGCCGGGGAGGGACGGGGGGAGAGAGGGAGGAATTCTTCTTCTATCAAAATATAGGCCTACATATAAAATACAAATACAATATAGAAATAACGATGAGCAGGACGATTTTATTCTATAGCGGTGACCCCAAAATAACTAGTTGGTTACTTGGAATGTCTTTTCTGTTTGCTTGGATTGACATGCAGTTTTATGCGGAGACAGAAAAACCCCCTCTCCACGTGAAGTCTAACTCAAACATATTTTCTTTTTCGCGCCAAATGAAAGATTAAGGGTAAAGAGGCACACAAGTACCAGAATAGCGGATCTAGATTAGAACCTAGTGAGATCCAGAAGTTTTCCGTTTTATAAGCAAGTTTATAACCATCATTTTTCCCCTCATATTACATCCCCATGCCTCTTCACCTTGACAGCCAATCAAGGTTAGTACGTGGGATTTAGATATCTTTGGCAACATTTTGTGAACCTCTTCGCTTCTTTCAGCAGAATCATGACGAGGTGGGCATTCCTAGGGCCTAGTACAAAGGTGCATTATGATCTGAATGAAAAACATTAATTATATTCCTTGTTTTCTATACGGTAGTATGCTTGGTTGTTATTGATTGTATTTGCTTGGCGTTTTCTTTCACGTATTTCCGATCTAGAAACGCGCGAGAACCTCTCGCAAATCAGATTGTTTTGATAAGGATGAAACAGAAAATCCCCTGGCGAGGCCGTACGCTTTCCCTAGTTTCCCCGGTTGATCCAACCATCGTGTATCCCTCCATTTTCGTCCACTAGATCAAATTCAGCCAAATATAACTATCTGCCTAGTATAGAGAAGATCTATCAATATCGGCAAGGTAAACGCCTTCCTTCGGCATCTGAAGTAACCACGGCGTTACCGCCCGACATGGATAGCCATATAGACTTTTCTAATGCCACATGTCTCAATCCAAGCGAGGCACCGCTATGATACAATTTGATTGGCAACAATTACAGGAGTCACTGTGTTCATTTTTTTTCCTTTATGAATGAATATTAACTAACGCCTCCAGTGTGTTTTCTGTTTACTTCTCGAATATATCGTTTTGTTCGGTGCAAACTGGAGCATATAAACACACTGGCCAAGATAAGCAGAATTGGCGCTTCTCTTTCCAAGGTCGCTTGTATGTACCGTTTCCCCGCGAATCTGCTGTGCAACTAAAAATAAACGGAGCTTTTATTCTATCGATAAATTTGCAGCCCCCCCTTAATGAAACCAACGAGTCATTGTGCATTGCTAGCCAGAGTAGCACCCTATATTTATATCATCGGGCAATTGGCAATCTCTGGCCTACTCCCGGAGGAGGGGGGGGGGGAGGGCCGATCATCAAATGCAATTTTGTCACCTTCCGAAAAGCTATTCCACAATTTCGCTGTTTCGAGCTGGATTGTATTCTAATTTTATGTTAGCGGAATTTCTCTGTTTTGTTATTGGGCTATTAGGCAATGTTCCTACGATTGCTGCATTTACAATGAACATTAACTGAAAAATATTCCAGTTGTTATTCCAAAGGGTTTCACTAAAACATGTGTCCTGTAATTTCAGAGGGATCATCAGTTTTGTTTTGAAGACGGAGGATGGTTCACCACCTCGAACCTTACGTAAGGTCGTTTATGCTTCTTCCTTCCAAAAACGAGCCTCAGGCCTACTGTTATTTCGGTCTAAAGAGCTAAATTTTTGCTCGATTCCTTCCTCAATTCCCTTCGAAATAATCCATCCGTTTGCGTCCTTTTACATTGACCAACTATTATAATACATATCCCCCGAACAAGCCAGATTGAACGACTAATCTACTAAATAAATAATGCAGCAAAGACCACCACCTGTTGTTCCATCTGGGATAACCCTTCCGGAATAATGCTGGTGCGAAATATAGAATCCCCGTCCGGACTGCCGGATAGTTATCAGTCAGATAGATTCCCCATGCATCCACCCACCTAGTACGCCCTCGTCAGTTTAAACTTCCACCAACATTCAGGTACTTGGAATTCTAGCGGCTCTGTCCTCACATGTCCAAATTGTTATACAACGTATGTTCGTTGATTTATTTAGTTCGAGGTTGACCCCTTTCTCTTGCGTCAATTAGCATGAAATTGGCGTGAATTTTATTTATTTTTTCGTTATTGTGAATAAGGCAACAACAACTTTCGGTGAGGTCAGGATTAGATGATCCTCACGCGTGACCTTTCAACCTACGTCTGGAATTGAATAAAGACATACCACTTATATAAAGGGACAGCATTGGACTCGTCGAATCAACGTAGAAAGGCGAATAGCAACTGTGGGTGGTCGGAATAAAATAATAAAATTCTAGAAGAACGTTGAACGATCAATGTTACGCGATATTTTTACATGCATCTCTTGATAAGTTTGATAAGTAAACAAACATTAAACCTAAGGACCAATCGTCCACACAACAGGTCTTAAAATCAAAGGCTGGAAACTATCAGCAGCATACATTCTCTATTTGATCTGTACTGATTAGATATTTCTATAGCACCGACTCGTGTGAATCGCTATCCAGTACAATCCCATTGGAACAACTGAACAATGGGAACAATGCCATATCCCGAGAATAAGGTCAGTGGGTACATTGACAATGCCAATATTAGGTCTATAGGTCGCAATTGACAAATGGGATGGGATTTAATGGATTGTAACGGGATTCATCGTGTGCCCCCCCCCCAATACAAAACGATACTCTGATAGTACGTCACCCCATGAGTACATAGCCACGGATTCGTTTAATTTGCTCTAGAGCTAAACCTAATTCCGACTTTCGATCCCTCACTACAGGGAGGGGGGTTCGGTTCGGAGGTTTATAATCGGTACTGATATGAAAATTGGCATTGCGCGTTATCTAATTAAATCACGTAATTTATTTAGACAATAATTGACAATTGAGATTATATACTGTATACTTGTATACTAAGGAATACGAGTCATGTTCTTTCTTCACCTTCTCCAGATATGACTAATGCTAACATCAATGCATCGATGTCACAAAGACGGACATTGCATCAACGCCATCAACGGCTATGAATGCGAGTGCAATGATGGCTTCGTGGGAGATGGATACAAGTGTGTCGAGTGGGTAGGTTTCCGCTACCACCCTTGACTGTCACCCTAGGCAAACCACCCCCCCCCCCCTCCCCGAATTAACCTCCGAACCATATACCCCTAACCCCTCTCTTTTGACATTCGACCATTTCCTTTGGGGTCATCTAGGGGATTATTGGGTGTTACTACTGGTTACTCAAACGAGCATATCAAACACCTTTCATTTCCTTTAGAACAACGCCATCAACGCCGACAACAGCTATAAGTGTGAGTACAATGAGGGTTTCTGGGGAGATTGTTACGAGTGTGGTAGTAGAGTAGGTACTCGCTACCGTTAGCATCCGTGACTGTGCCCACCTGTACAACTAACCACCCGGATATCAATTTGTGTCTTTTGTCCTTCATGGTTGGGAATTCTACCTCTTGTTATGTTCCTCTGGAATGAACTAACCATTGAAAAAACTTAGTATCGAAAGTCCACGCCAACGAACCTCTTCCTAATATAGTATAACAAGGATACTAAATTATGTTTTTCACACCAGTCGACGGGATTAAAAAAAGCCAAACTCTCATTGAAACAATAATTTCACTTGGCTATCCTAAATGCTATTATGCCGTCGTTTAAACAACATTCTTGCCCGACTTGTTTTATGATGATGGGTCACAGGGTACTGACCTGAATAGGCACCCAGTTTCATAACGTTTTCATTCCCACAGACCTTCCTCCGGCAGTAGTAAAAAGCTATACATCAGCCTTCTCACCGCCGAGATTCAATTATGTCAATAACCTCAACGGACATAAATTTTAAGCTAACGCGTTATTTTTACTTTCTCGCGGCGTGTTGTTATTCTTTTTTACATACAAACTACCTCAAACTTAGCGTAAGACACGTCCCCGCACACCCGAGTGCAAGAGTTCACTCCGATAAGCTGTTCGTCATTTCACCATGTTTCCTCCAACTGCGATAATAGGCGACGAATTCGCCCCCACTATCCCATTCGTCGTCACAATGACGCACTCCTGCATGATTGTCTGCCATAAAATCGAAGCCTGAAGCCCGTCTGAATGAACTCCATCAGTCAGTCAGTGCGTAAGCTACACTGAAGGTTCCACACCTGATGTCTTGATGGCCTATAAGCCAAATATATCCTACCCTCCGCTGAATTTACAAACTAGGATATTTATAAGATTTTCAAGGGAACATTACAATTTTCGGGTGGAGAAGGGTTGCCAGTCGTCTCAAAACGGCTGATTTGTAAACAGTAAGCCCTAGCTCGTAAGCATTTTCCATTTCACGATATCGAGATGTCCCGCGCACCACAATTTCGACAACATCAGCGTTTTGGGGAATTTCATTCATTCACCGATATTGGAGTATGCTAGGTTTTTTTAATAATTTAAATACGTTGATATTGTTATTCTTGAATGTTTGATTTGTTTTTAGGTAAACCCCAAAGCCTCGGGCCGAACTTAATGTTTGGACCTAGGCTTTCTGTTCACACTAGATCGTTCGCAATGTCGTCAGGAGCTTTAGCAGCCCAAGTGACAGTACTTAGGCCTACAACAGACGTTAAAAAAAAGAAAGATGATCTGGGATTTGTATAGGTAATTGTAACGTCCATTTTTTGTTGTGCTATATCCCTTTTTTCCCGGGTTGTGTGAATGATAGTCCTCACACCAGCCATACGGATTATCACTCCGAACGCACAGATGCTACCCAATAACTTGGTGTTACCTACCTGCCGCCAGTGAACTCGGTATTGGTAACCTATAACTGTTAGCAAGTGTGTAGAGCGCCGTTTCAATCACCTGGTCGCGGCTACCAAGATCGTACTCGTTTTTGCCTCCTCACTGGTTGGGACAGGGTTCATTTTTGTAATGAAAATGGAGATTTGAACAATTATCAGCTTAACAAACTTTAGCCTCGCAACAATCGTGACAAGTTCTATTTCTAGAGGTGAAGCTGTATCTTTTATGTGTATGTTACCATATTAGCACATTCACGTGGATAGGCATTTGAGATCACCAGTGTGAAAGTTTCAGGATATATGAACACGAGCCAAACATGAATGCAAAGCACTGTACTGATTTTCCCAAATGATTCGATAAACGCATTCGATATGATAAGACCGAACATAGTGTGTAATTATTCTGGAAAAATGTACCATTCTATCCCGTGTAAATATACCAGTGTTTTTTTTGTGTTTGTTGCTCATTACTGTTTTTGGCACTGCTTCCGATAGCGATCTGAGGTTTATTGATAAGATCAACCCTATAACCAAAACAGAACGTTTTTGTGTGTGGGATGTTACTGCTTTGTTCCAGCGGGCCAAACAGAAGAGATGGCGCCTTCCATAATGGATCAGATAGCACAAGTATCTGATGGACTAACAATTAGACGCATTGACTGTTCCCCAAACAGATCACCAAAGAACTTGCATGTCAAATCCCCTTGCTTCCCCGGTGTGGAATGCTTCGACAAAGAAGTCGATTTGACTGGAATCGATCTTGACCAGGTTGACAGAACCGGTCGCAGCTTTTCCCTTTGCGAGTGTCCCAAGCGCTTCACTGGAACAGGACGATTGTAGCGTAAGTGTTTGCTGTTTCCTTGTGGTTGTGTTTGCCTTCATATTTCCCGTTTTCACAATTTAAAGACATAATTTACCTAAGTAGCCTAGTTCGCCAACAAGTTACAATGAGAACAACAATAACCTGTGTTTCATCTAAATGAATATCGAGCAAGTAGAACGAAGTAGAAAAACAACAAGTGAACACAATGACGGTACTAAACTTGGTCCGACATTCGAAATATTACTGGACAAGGGATGGGAAGTTGCTTGACAGAATAGCTCGGAACTCAATTCAAAGTATATTGAAATGATACTTGCCACGTCAGACTAGACTATATCATCATCATTTATGTACAGGTGTTCGAAAGCAACACACTTAACGTGGTAATTTTATTATTCCGCTTGGGTAGTGGCTGGCGCAAACCTATTTTTCAAAGATATGAATGAATTAGATACTGAACTGGAACAAACGTCGAATTGGATAGGATTCTTTCATTTCCCGTTCTTGAATTGAATGCCTGTTCTTGTCAATCAGTCCTATTGAATGGAGTATATAACATCCACCATGGAAGCCCGCGTCCAATCCACAAAACTGAATCCTGTGGAGTCTTGTCCCCGATGGTTTTAAATTCAACTAGGATAATCATCAATCTCCGGATTAACGGTCCAATGAATCGCCACGGTCGTTCTCTTTTGAAAGAACACCACTGGATTGTTTGCCCAAAGGCTTATGAACTAATTTGGGTCTTTGGGGAATGATGTACCCCTGGAATCGAACTGCAGTTTTTCTGTTTTTTTCTGTTCTGTACCACATACAATAACAATGACAGTACATTAAGGTACTGATAGAGGATACTCTGCATGGGCACAAGTTTCGCTGCCCACATTTTTTTTCATCAATCAATGAAATACCGGTGTCTGAGATCCATGCCAGTATCGGGATGCGGGAAAAGAAACCCTAGAAGTTAAAAAAAAAAAAAAAAAAAAAACGCCCCCGAGGTTTTTGGTCGACTCGTTTTTTCCCTGTCAGTGCTGTAGCTTGTAAAATAATCCAAACATAACGATCCGCATTACGTCTACTTCGTTCGACGGGACCTTTAATCATTTATCGGAGATGGCGCCTAGGTCGTGGTGGTCCTGTTATAAAAGGGTTCATGACATCGAATGTTTTTCAATTGTCCCACTATTCGAGGTTTTAAGTGAATGTTTCATCACTGCTAATAAAATGGATAATCTGTTGTTTAAATTCCATGTAAACCAGAATCCATAATATCTCATGAATGTGTAACCGGTCCACCCCATGGGGTGAGTGTAACCCAGTTGTAGCCTATTTTATGAGGAACCATCACCATTGTTGAGTTATTAGGACTCGCAGACCTACTGCATGACAGGCATATCGGTCAATCTCTAACACTTAAAGACGCTCAAATATCTGAAAGGAAGATAACGGGCGATAGGGACAATGGTGTTGGTTTATGTCATTCAAAATCTTGAGTTGCCGTTGCTTTCTCCGGTCTGCATGTTTCTCTCTCCCTACTTTCCGATGGTTATGTCGAGCAAATGATCAATACACCAGGTCTTCAATCGTGTTTTGACCAGCTTGCTGAATGAGCTATTGTGATTCGTCATGGTCAGCCCATCTATCCCTCCATCCGGTCGTAACTTCGGCCTTTTTTTGGCTCTCACTTGTTCGTTTTTTGACAAGAATAGCTAAACCTGGAACGATGTTTAATTGGATGATAGAAGGGATGAAATGGCCCATTATGCGAAAACGGTTAAATGCTCGCCGTCACAAATTAAGTTAAGACTAGCATGGGACTCGGTTTTGTCAGTCAGTGTTGTCAGACAGTTGAAACACCCGGGTGTTCAGGAATTGAGGATACAAGGTAACTGAAGGGCATTGATAGGTCATTAGGTTGAAAGAGGCGACGATTGCATCATACAGAGGGGCATAATGGGCTATTATGTGGGAAACACAAAACGCTATTTCCTGCCAAATAGGTCGATTGCAATGATTAAATGGACTAGGTGATCAGTGCCTGGTGGTGCCTATGGGTCACACCGGAATTGACGGTGTGAAAGGCATAAACGACGGTGGGGGGGCGGGGCCGGCAGAGGGACAATTCTGTTGATTGAATTGTGTGGGATAATATGGAGTTGAGAGTTGCAGTTTTTTTTGGGCACCTTTTTGCTAATGTTTGATGAATGTTGACCACTTAAAGGTCACGGTCAAAGGTCATAGAGGGCCTAATGGGCCATGTGTGAAAACTTAAGATGTTACCTCCTCTCAAATAAGAAGTTGGATTTTCATGATGCTCGGTTCAATGCATCCTTGCCTTTAATGGTACAATGGGGGTTGGAATTTCAAGTCACTAGTCATTGGAGGTGCGTCGTAATGGGCAATAATAGCGAAAAATTTGCCCCCAAATGCTAATTCTGCTACAGAATTGACTGGGTGCAAGGATCAAGGGAGGTTTATTTCAGTGGAATTCATTAACTAGTGTTACAGTGTGATGTCCGAGAATTGAGATTCAAGGTCATTGAGGGGGCCCTGCAAGCTATATATGTGAATTGTAAAAAATGTTTATTCCCATGAAAAGTTGTCACATAAATTTCTGAAAAATTCTGTCAGAATCTTCTTGGGCATTGCCTGTCTGTATCTGATTTTTTTTTTTTTTTTTACCAGAGAGCTGTACAGGCCAAAAAGGGATATAAACCTCTCGGAAATGAGGGCACACAGACTGTTCTGCCTCATGTGAAATACTCTAACTTTAACAAAATCCCCCAGTCTGGCAGTGCAGAAAGGTTGGCACAACGTCCTGAACCACATCATGACAGTTCCCACCTATTGATTATATGTATGTTTGAGCCTACGGGAACATTTGGTTATCGTTAGTCGTTGATAATGACCCTAGAAATTGAGGTAATTTTATGTGTTTTGGGAATGTCTACAGAGTTATATATCAGTGTATTCGGCAGGAAAAGAGGGAATGCATTATTTTATATGTACATCAAACTAATTGAATCGAACGAGTCTGAGTGGTCTTAATGTTCTAACACGATTAGCTATTTCCGAAGCTTCTTGCACCTGGTGTGGGACTGTATTCTATATACCTGGCGGTGAAACCACGTTTCGTTCATACATTTTGATTGAACCGTATACATTGAACAACTAAAGCCGCCGCAACACCGTAGCCACTGCGAGTGGCCATACTGACCGCAAGCGTTGCGGCAAGCGTTGCGGCGAGGTTGTGGAAGGGCCCACGTAGTTTTGTGATAGCAAATAAAGCAAAAGCATAGGCAGAATGGAAGCGCGAGATAACTCGACTAAAAGTAGTGGTCCCACTTCCTTCAATTTTCTGGTAGGTCATATGAACAGAACCTCTTGAATGAAAGATACCCCGTGTCTCTTCTGCTGTGAATTCCTCCAGTGCAACTTTCAAAACAATACAGTCAGTGTTTGGGAAATCGACCGCAGTGAATTCCGCAGGCAGCGACCGTGAGCGTTGCGGCGTTGCATCCCGGGATAGCGTGAGGGAGGCTTGAGGCTTATTTGCAAGAATTACCCTAATTTCTCAGCGTTGATTGATGAAGTGGGAATTAACACTTTACAGCTCCTCAAAACCAATGGTCATGTAAATATGCCTTGAAATTACTTTTAGTTGTTTCCCTACAATTATGACAGACGAAACGCAAAAACCGATAAAGCATAATTAGCTATTGCAAAATTTGGTTTGTGACATCATGGGGGAAACCACAGGATCCCAATAATACAACGTCAATTTAAAACTTTCACTTTTGAAATCTTGTACCAAACCAAACCTATAGATGGATTCGAATGGAAACCTACAAAAAAAAATCAAAAAAAAAAAAAAATCAAAGAATAAACCCCATTCATTTCTGAGCGAACACCTCTTCCGTTTTGTTCTATTATCATTGCGCACAGATGCATCATTCACTGTGTAGGGTCTAAATTTGGGCCTCTGTATCGTTCCCCCGTCCTGATGCCCATCGATTCCGTTGAATTATCTCAACCGTAAATTGAAATACTCAAGATTCAACATGGTAAAAACCTCCAATCTGGGAGGGGGTGGGGGTTGATATGTCTTCCCTGTTCTCTATGCTGGTTTAGAGCACATCTGTTACAGGACTATCGGCCTTTGACATTAAGTGATAGAATTTTATTTTCCGTCATTTTGCCTGCCCCAAAACGTTCCAAGGTCATTCAGGTTATTTTGAGGCATACAAGATCTGTAATTTTAAATATTCGCGGATCAGTAGGTAGTTTAGCAACGAATGTGTATTAGGTTCAAAATTATGCTGTAGGCCTGGATACAGAATAAGGATCCTACTACAGGTATATTGGAATAAGCTGTATCACTGCAATTCGTATTCGAACGGTATATTTGAGGCGTCACGAATCGACAATGCCTTCCGGTCAATACTCCGTGATCCTAGTGATGAGGTCCCGTTCATGTGACATACGGCTGCTTAGGTAACACTTGAGACGTGGCGTCGTACGTGTGGTTTTGACATCTGCAGGCGGAATTCTATAACGGGTTCACGGCCACGGTAATGAACAGAGGTTCTTTTAAAAGACCTTCACCTTATTCATTTTTCGAATTAAGAGAAGTTGGTGCCACAGGCTCCGACATTGTCATCCTGATCTAGAGTCAGAAGTCGCAGTGTCTTCGCGAAATATTCAGGTTCATGCGAGTTCCCGAGCCCTGTCAGCGGCGTAGCGCTTCAGGTGGGCCTCGGGGTGGCACATGTGAGGTTACGATAATACTGTCTTGAGTTTTTTAGTGTGGGGATTTTAAATGTTTGCCCCCGGTGAGCATAGACTATTGATTATTGGAAGCTGAGCCCACACGATCCTTGCATGAATCCTGTATGTCGTAAACACATTCGTTTCAGCCTGGATACACAGGATATGAACAACATTGGACGGGATGCTATGAATTAGATTACAATAGAGCTGTTCGATTTCACATCCATGGTAATCTGGTAAAAGCGGTAAGAATGAAAATCTGCAGACAGTGGTAATTCTCAAAAAGTACCCAGCAATATAATATAATATCTAAAGCACTATAAATATCATGCTTATATAGCCCTTTTCCACATATTCAAAGCGCTTTACAAATATTACCCCTGATCATCAGTGACTTGTCACAACCGTACTAGCTAGCGCCCATATCTGGCTCGTTCACTCCCACAGCGAAACCATTTTCATACGTCACTATATATCTTGTCCCCCGGGTTTTTCCCCATGGGGCAGCCACATCCCCGCGCTCCTAGACTCGTCCCAGTCCCGTCACAATGTACCCAATCTTACAACGTAGGTGGCGTGAACCTTTCAGTTCAGCAGAGATGCCTTTGTCAACAGCAGCAGCTGAAAGTCCTCGGGCTTCCAATGGGCTCCGAACTCGCAATCAATGTTTACAATCTTGGAGCTCTACCAGCTTGGCTATTCGCCTCCCTATATAATAGGGAACAGCTATTTTACATTTTATAACCATTTGAACGTCTCCTCTAGCAGTCCTTGAGAACAAACACGCGGTAGCTCATTAGTTTACCAGCTTGCGCAAACTCCCCAAACCCTGAAAACATATCCATCAGTAACGTGTGAAAATTGAATGAAGTGACAGGCATTCGCGCTCCATCTTTACATGATGCCGATGTGAGGTACTGCAGATTGTATTTTAGTTGGCCTCCGCCAACCCGAAGAGGTTGAATAAATTTCAGAATGCGTAAATGATTTAAGGAAGTCATTTTCCGTTTAAATAACGAACGTGGTCTTTTGTCTTGGGGTGGCCTACAGATCATGAAAGATTAATCACGTCGGTTGGGTATTGCATCACTCATTGGACATTCATGCGTTAACGGTGACATACACTGCTACACTGGTTCCCTCCGTCAACGAAACGGACTATAGAACGATCGTCTAGCCGAAAGCCCACGGGTCATCATTATTTATTCAACTGGTATCCGATGATTTTAAGGAGTGATTTATACATAAGTAGTTTATATGAATCTTCCCCTGTGCCGACAGGCTTAAATACGGAGTTGGGGGGGGGGGGTGTGACACACCTGTGAAAATCATAATCGGTCTCTGGGTGACAAAAATTCGGTCTCCGCTCGAGTTAGATGAAAAGTTAATTGATTTATAGCCATGACCATAGTATTTTCTACGTAAGAGATGCCTCTGCCTGATGATGACTGTACCAATAACTTCGGCATCGAGGGAGTGAAGTTTCATCTCTAAGCTTAAACTAGTGAAGACGTTCTTACTTTCTTTCATGCCAAAAGACGACCACGGGACCTATTGACACTGGCTTTTTGAGCGTCGATCTCACATATGGCATTGACTTGGAGCATTGTTGATCTTGGGCAGAACTTGCCTAAGTTGGTCGCCTTATCAGTGTTGACGCGGGGGGTTCCCCGATATAGAGGTCGGCAGCTTTTCCCACATTATGTATGTGGCTATATTCGTAAGTGCATTTGGTTTGTGTTCCCCTAATTTTGCATGTCCAACTGCATTTAAATCGTTCGATTGGTAAAAATCAAATCTAAGCTGTAGTGTATGTTGCGATATGCATTCCTGGAAAATTCCTGGTAGTAGAGACAAGATTATTAAAAGAAAAGAAATATTCGTTTCATCACCTCAATTGAATCATAATTACGATAATTCGTACCCACCTGTAAACTACATTCGAAAAATCGACGTACAATAACAGGGGCGGCGCAGCGGGGGCAGTGCCCCCCCCCCCCTCGGGGGAGGCAAAGCTGAAAAACGGGCGGTCGGTAAAAAGAAATAAAAAATCAAAAATAGGTGCGCTCCGCACGTCCGAGGAGTGCAGTAAATTGATTTACTATGATGGCAATGTGTTCCAAGTTTCAGCCCGATTCGACAATTATTTAATATCGGTATCACTCTTGGCTTGCAGACCATGATGTGAATGCCAATTCTCCGCAGTCTTCCATGTACCATCTCTTATGTGAATTTGAGGGGGTTCAAGCACTTGTCAAAAATCACGTGTCATAATTCATATCCGGCGTAAAGCAATCTAGTAATCTTAATATGATTACCAGAATGAGTGCACGGGTCATTCACATGTCGTTAGGTTAAGACCGTTTGACACACATTATCTTTAACACCCCAGTCGTAGTCTGGGAACAAACAGAGTTGGCAGAAAAAATGAATAATAATAGGTAATTCATGCTAGATATGTACTAGGATAGCCACTATTTTGCGTCTGAGGGGGTTTAGGTTGCAAAATTCCCAAAGGGGAGGGGGCACCATCCCTTAGACCCTCCCCAGATCAGTCCTATCGACAAGAATCTGATAACGAAAAAGATTTGGCAACCCAGTCGAGGGACCCAGAGCCCTACACGACAGCATGACCGCCGCCTCTGGTGAACAATACCGGATAATAAGAATCGGTCTCACGGAAAATCTCTCGGTCTCAAATGATCACACCCCCCACCTGGAAATTTTTTGATATACGCCCTGGTTACCGAGTGACGGTTCTTCGGCCATGGGTGGAAAAACTTCATCACTTTTCTTCAAATGATTGCACGCTACCAGCATTTCTCACATCGCGAATCTGCCTACTTTTTCACTTTCCGAATAGTCATTTATTTCATGTTGTATGTGTGATTGACAAAATCAGTCAACCGGGGTAGTGGTTCCTGGTTAGGATTTGGTCAGTCGAATCTTCTTCTGAAGGAATTCCGCATGTTCGGCATTGATTTCTTCCACAACTGAATCGAAAAAAATAAATGAGAATTACGAGTAGCATACCTTATATTTCTTAGAAGAAAATCAATGCTTTACGATCATGGTAAATACCTGAATTCGCGGCTCGTCCTACCTGGAAACCGTCGTCTTGGGGAAATGCCAAGGTGACTTAAGATGAAACTAGGAGCTCTCACTGAATACACACAAAGGCAAACGCAAAACACCACACGCAAACCTGAACATGCTAATAGACTGGAGGCAACAAACTGGGAATGAAAATGCTCACTCCATGTGTGGGAAATATGTTCCATTTATGTTTCATCCTGGTTCAACGTACGTATACTGCCCTCCCCAACTCTGGGCCACTCATGTCACGCGAACCACGTCATATAGGCACCACATCGAACACGATGGGCGGTATCGTGAGCAAGAAGGTTGTCAGTTTGCTGTTTACTATTAACGCGACCAAATCCTCGTCATTCTCGCCCGTTTGTCTCACAACGGGCATCAGGAGTAATGAATAAAACCGCTAATCATGATTTTTTTTTTTCTTCTTAAATATGGTATGTTTTGGCCCACCGTCTGGCGTCTACGGCTCGCTGCAGCGTAGCATGCCGCAGGGGCACGAGGGAATTGGACAACGGACCCGGATCGAGACAGTAATGCTGGTTGAACGCCCATCGCTGCGCCAACAGGGTACGCTAAATTACCCCCGCGGTATAGGAGAGTGGTTTAGCCACATGGGAGCTCATTTTCTGAAAAGACAATGTACTAAGCCCAGAATCCTGAAATTACAGTACACGGCCCCGAGGGTGGATCATGTGAAGCAATTTGGTATAGGAGCTTGTCCTCCAGTAATTCAGCGCCTCTCGAGAAACACCCTGCGTACGCCTCTAGCAACATCAAAAGAATTTTCGACAATAAAACCCACCTCAAAATTTAGGTTGTAACGCTAGATAGGCCTACGTGACTCCAGTTCCATAAAGTATTCTTTCAGGCATAGACATCTAATTGAACGTCTGAATGATATCTCTGACCGTGAGGCAGCA
This sequence comes from Sclerodactyla briareus, assembly GCA_026419785.1. Lineage (NCBI taxonomy): Eukaryota > Metazoa > Echinodermata > Holothuroidea > Dendrochirotida > Sclerodactylidae > Sclerodactyla > Sclerodactyla briareus. Next base: position 108,689 of record JAODTK010005591.1, on the reverse strand, counting down.
AACAACCCCGAGATTGAGTGGGAGGAGGGGGTTAAAGTTGACCTGACGGTGATCCCGAAAACTCAAGTCGGTGATGAGGTTTATGAAATAGGACTGTTCATATAGCGGCTCTCGAATTCGAACCTACCCGGCAGGTGATGGGTCATTCTAAAGTCCGTCCTTCTGTCCCGTAAGCGGCCTGCCCGCACGTCCGTCTGTACGTCCGTCTGTACGTCCGTCTGTACGTCCGTCTGTACGTCCGTCTGTACGTCCGTCTGTACATCCGGCTGTAACGTCCGTTTCGATTCGTGTCCACCATCCATGGTGAGTGGCAAAAATATAGCTGTTATATTTTACATGGTATTGTATCGCGCGTGCTACCCTTGAATTCGCTCCAGCGACTGTCTAGGAGATAACATGTTATATTAATGTTTGTTTTTTCTATTACGGCAATATGTTTATATGAGGTGATCGAAGGGCTGTTTGGACCGGAGCAACCTTCACAACTTCACAACATTCCCACCACGTCTTTGGTGTCATGTTCCCGTGTTCTTTTTTGATTTCTACTGTTCTCATCCGTGGGTGTAAATTCCTATAATGTGACGAGGATCTGTGTCAGTGTGGTTACTGATCCCTATTCAGCAATGTTCAAAAAAAACGAAACCTCCCCGGAGTGGTGATATGTTTATGAAGTGAGATTACGCCCTGGTGGGCTTTTCAATTTAGATGTCGTCTAAGGGTGACTGGTAAGGCGTAACCCTATTATGTTCCACTTTCACTGATAGTCCTCGAAGGGATATGGATTGACACATTGTTTTTTATTTGCACGCTTTAATAATGCCTTGGGCAATGTCGGCATCATATCTGCACTGTGCACAACACGTGTTCTGCTCTTCAAAATGTGCTTGACGTAACTGTCCAAAGGAGAATCCTGACTTAATCACACACACAAACACTCGACAATCTTTCAATCTCATTTATAGGCAATTTACGGTTATATATCCATACATTCATGCATCATGCTCAACCCCGAAGACTTTTGCCGTGCAGTGCTACCCATTTAACCAGTTTTGTGCAGAGCAAACACCTGTGTCGTGTCGACACCATGCGACACCATGTGGGTTCCTGTTGCCGTTGTTGGTGTTGGTGTCGGTTGTTGGTGTCGGTGTCGGACCAGTGAGTTGTCGGAAATTAGAGCCGGTGTCCGGTCGCCACCAGTAATTTATTTGTTTTGTTCACTTGATTCCCCAAGTATTTAATTGGATATCATTCACTTTATTTTTCAGTGTTCCATTGTCTAATCCTATTTTTTTCAGTATCTTCTTTTATTTTACAAGGCATTAGGCTACCTTCACTTCACGAAACCTGCGAATCTAGCTTCGGACACTCTCACTGCGACTCCAATCATTCCAGCATTCCTATGATAATAATAACCTTATGTATGTATTTTATCGCATTCTCGAAATGTAAGCCAGCTATTGTTAGTTTTCACAAACGGCGCGCCAGAAAAATGGACTTGAAGTTTCTGCTTAACAAGACAGAGGGGGTACAAAATATAGATGAATACCACCACAATGTTTATACTCGCAAGTCTGCACCGATCTTAGAAACGATTTCGAATTACGTGATTTCGATTATGAGTAAGCCATATTGCAGTCTCACCACACACTCATCATCATACCGAGATTAAAAGTATGAAACTATCGTTCAAAAGCATATGTTAGGGGTGCACACGTGTAAGTAATTTTTTTGTAAGATTTGGATGAGGAGGAAAGCTGATTTCTGCAGTTGAAACCTCCCGTAGTGAGGAACTTTGTCATATGATAGTGTTGTTTTGGTACCTATGCGCGATACTCAAACAGCAAACTGGACTTTTTAACTATTGACAAAATGGTTGGAGGGGTCTTGCAGGACAAGGACATTATTGCTAGATAATGTACATCTGGTTACCTAGCCCAAGCTTGTATAACTAAATAACCCAATATGATATGTAATATTGCCTAGGAGATTATGGAGTGTGGCCGATTCGCATAACTGGTACTGGCGTACACATATGACACCCCCACAAAGTTCAGATTAGCACCAGTAGTGCAATCATCAATCCATTGTGGAAATGTTGTGTGATGTAGTGTAGGATTAGGGTGGGAAATATGGTTCGAAGAGTCACTTGAGGTAAGGCCAGAGGTCTTCAGATGAGGGGTTTGGATGGTACCAGCAGGGAATGGGAGGTAGCTGCCAAATTGAGTGCCGGCTGAAATGATTCAATTGCCGTTCAATGTTCTAATCAGGTGACATTAATTCAGTTGACTGTTGTTTTGGAGGGGTAAAATGATGAATTTATCAAAAAAAAAAAAAAAAAAAAAAAATACTTCCAGTGCTGGTTGAAGACCTGAAATTGCTGTGAGTCCTGGTTGCTCGGGCTGAGTGCTGGCTACCACCAACCAGCATAGCTACCTCCCTCAGTACCAGGGCCTGGAGTTTTTATATTAATTGAAGGTTCGGGCCTATATTATTTTATTGACTGTTAGTGAATCATACAAATGTTCAGGCATGTTAAACAGGTTTTTGAATGACCATGTTTTTTCAAAAAAACAAAAATGGGGCCGCAGACTCACACTCACTCATGGGAGCAACATGCCTGAAATCACTTAGCCGTATCCACCCACCGCTTCACAATCACCCAGCCTCCTCTGGTCAAGTGACCAGCCTCATCAACCCATCCCCTAACTCCCTGGGGTAACCCACCCCTACCCTTAGCTACAGTGGCAACCCGGCGGGCGCCCCAACCCTCAATCTCGTACTGACAGAATACGGTGGACAGGATCTCTGTTCTGTCGGGGTGTTTCATTTATAGGCTGCCTATTTGTGACGACGTCATAAAACAACTGCAGGGCAGGTTCCTCTAACTGTTAATTTTGGCACAGGATGTTCAGTATAGGAATCACAATTCGTATAGTGTCAGAAATTCAGAAACCATATTCCTAATAATAACGAAAATGTGTTATGAGGACTGGCCGTAAAACACAGTGCTGGTCGAGCAAACGTTTTTTATATATTCCTGAATTGCTTCAAGTTTATGCCGACCTTCAATTTCATGTCCTCCTTTCCACCAGGCGTAAACTACCCATACGCAGCCATCTATTTGTATTGACTGATAAAAAAAATACAATGAAAAGAAGAAATCTGTTGAAATGATAGTAGCCTATATTAGGTCAAATTCCTTAATTTCGTGAATAGGTCCCTGTGGCGACACCCCAATAGTTCCAGCCGGCAGGCTTTTTTTTTTCAAATTTGAACTTGATCACATTTTCTCCAAATAGAGATGATTTGAGTGCTGTAGAATTTCGACTGAAGTTCTTCTTGAGAATTAGGTAATCGAACGATGGCATAATTTTCAATATATAATATATATCTATATATATATATATAATATATATATATATATATATATATATATATATATATATCTCTATTATATATATATATATATAATATATATATATACACACAACCTGCCATTTCCTTGTTAGGTGATTCGGAAAAGTAGCGAGTTCGTAAGTGCCTGCCCTTGTTTGGGAAGTCCCCCTGGGGCCACGATTAAGTGACTTACTGAATGATGTTTCGGGAATGAACAACCAAGGCTGCGGTTGTATAGAATGGGTGGGACAAGTCGCTTGATGATCCGGGATATTAAATATACGTGAAGGGCCTTAAGCAGGCCTTAAGAGGCGTTATATGGGCACCATATATTTTCACAAATAAACCTGGCGTTGACCTGAGTTTGCAGCGCAAAACGTGACCAGAACGAATCCCGAGACTAGTGGGATAAAGGTATTCTGTTGACACAAGACAAAGAGTTCAGTAAAAAAGACAGTCTGTCAGTGATACACAACTAAACTAACATATAGAAACTAAGAAAAAAAAAAGCAATCATGTTGTGGATTAGAGAACGAAGTGCAATTTGTTTTCGCGTGCGTGGAGTGAGTGGATGAGAGAGGGCAGGCTTCATGTGAGGTCTTAAAAAACAGTAAGATGGCATGAATATGGCATAAGCGTTGGAGCTAAGAGATGATTGTTTGGCGTTTCTAAAGTCAAGTTCGTTCTGCGACCTTGTGTTGTGAGAGACTCGTGAGCTGTGACAAAGTGTTGCTGTATTCTCATACCTTCCTGTCACAATCCACAATTCTGTCACAGCTCCGACAAATAATATTAGGAATAAGTAATAACAGCCTTATCGATATATTTTTCGGGTCATGACTGGCCCAATGATAATATAAATATTGATCGTTTTCAGTGACAAAAATAGGTGTCACAAATTTGTGACAAAAGTCGTTGCCTGTTTTGTGCCAAACTCCGTGAGCTTAACTCAGTGATTGATTGTGCAAAGTGGGTTCCCTTTGCTGCCACTTTTATCACAAATCCACCTTTGTCACAGATCACGACATCCTGCTATTATCAAAATCATAATAGTAAATCAAAGGAATGTTAAATAATAAAAGGGAAAGGCCCTATGAAAATGATAATCGATTCATATTGAACGTTCACATTCAGTGACGGAAGCGGTTATCTTATTCACTTTGTGACACAAGTGGTTGAACAGTCGTGAAAAAAACCTCGTGAGCTCCGTTAGGTCTGTTTTGACCTGTGACAAAAGTGGTTGTTGTGGCAGCCATAAGTGGTGCCTCCAACGTTATCAACCCCCTTACCCATCATTATCACAACTTAGGCTGCCACTACCTGCTTCACGCTTGACGGTCACAACCGCTGCTATCAGCCAGGTCAAAACTCCTGCAGTGGCAACCGTTGACGTACCGAGGTTACACCTAATGCGTGATTGTTATCGTCTCACCACAGAGAAGGGTCAACTGGGAGCAGAAAGTTTCCCGACAGTGTTTGACCACAGTTAATTTGAGCAAAGGCTGAAGCCGACAATTCTGTACAATTACAGAGTTCCTGGTTGTTGCGTGGGTTCTTTAACGGACCACATGCTAATATAGCATGTAAGAGGCTGTTTTGACACTGACATTGTCCTGCTCTCTGCTTTCGTTTCCACAACTAGACGTGAAAAAAGATATACGGTCACCCGCCTATCATTGTTCTAGTATCCCTGAATATATGAAATCGATGATCCGCCAGACGCAGACAGTCAAAGGTCGCTCGCTTCCGTTGCAGTGAGGAATAGGAGTTTGTCCGGCAGTAAATCGCAGTAGTTACAAAAAGGACGTACAAGTCTCCTCAATCAGTGCTTGTTGGTCACTAAGGGGTGTTCCCACGGTCGGCTTTTGGTCACGTTTGCTCGTTTTTGGGCTTATATTAACAATCTCGAAGATCCTTGCATCTAGAGGTGATAACATTAATTCCGGAAACAGGACAAAATGGTAAGAGGGTGGTCATCATTCCTTCTTTCTTTGTTTACCGCCATTCACCATGCCACCATTGTCACAATTGACAGACATGAGTTAACAGCTCAAGTATAAATGGCATTGCCCGCCATAACTATACTTGAACTAATCGTTTTTTTTTTCGCCTTTTCGAGACGTTTGTGCATGTCATATCAATTTGTCTTCTGTAAAGCATCATGATAAGTGACTCTGACTTCCATCCGCTAATTTTTTTTCCTACTTTTTACCCAATACAACCGTTTATTGGATTCCAAGTACTTTGATGTAAGTAACCAATTTCGTCTTGAACCTGTTTCGTTGAATAATCATCCTTTTCAAATGCGTAAGTAAGTCTGTAAGTGTGTCAGTTTGCTTCTAGGAATATCTGAGCTGGCATTATTACCCGCACATGTTACGAACTGCAGCGGCTTACCTGTTGGGTAAACATGCCAATCACGGTAGTTTGGTGGTATAGTTTAGACAACAAGACACAAAACTGTATCGCGATTCCTTGCCAGAGCTTGAACAGGCTAGTGGCCTTACTAAGGCAAACCGAAAACTTGTATTACTCCTTATTAGAAATTGTCGGTTTACTTGAAATTCCTTTCTAAACTCCACACTTTGAATTTCAAATATATCCCTTTCCCTTCCCTGCCTCCCATTCACCAAGTATAATTCAATTCTAACAAAGAGGGGGGGGGGATTATAGGGGCACTGGGCACACTTATTCAAATATTTTTTATCCTGACCCAAGCATCTTAAATTTGCCTATGACAGGTGCACACGACATGTAGGCTCCCATGCATACGAAACTACATGCAGTTCGCCTAACGAACCAAACACTTCCATTACCCATCCTCTAAACTTTTTGTTGTCACTATAAAACGTCAAATTTAAAACAACATTCCAGTGTTTCAGTCTGTCTTGACCTTTCACACATGAGCACTCCTTGAGATAGCGCGTGATAGGAGTGTTTGTATTACATTAGTCTAAATAACTTTATGGTTTGTCTCAACAGACGAATCTGGTCATCACAAAAATTGACACTCATTGTCACAGGTCAAAGGTCAAAACGAGTTCAAAAGGTTAAATGGGGTCAGAGTAGGTCACCAGGTGTAGTTCGCCCAGAGACGAACAAACTTGCCATTAACGACATCGCTCTAAAAATTGTTTCGTTGCCAAGATATAGGAGGATTGTCCCATGGTGACCTTAAATGACCTGGACCTAAACACGAAACAATAGGGCCATCTGACCCTACGTGCACCCCAATACCTTAATTTGAAATTGATACATGCTGCGGTCCTTAGATTCGTGCTGAAAAGCTTTTCGGAATTTGCCCTCTCGTTGAACTAGATGACTTGATCTGCACCAAAAACCAATAGGGGTCATACTCTCTTAATGCCAAACCCACATACTTAATTTGAAACTTATGACATGCTTGCGTTTCGTAGATATCGTGTGACAAGGGGGGTCACAACACACCACACACACACACAGACACACACACACACACATAGCACGGTGCTTGAGTGGCATAGATTCCTTTTGCCTTCGGCAAGAATGAAAATGTGGGCATATATTCTACATACGTTTCCTACCCTGATTCCGGCATGGATGCATATACGGAACTAACGAGGGGAATAACCATGAAAGTGAATTGCCCCCATTTAGGGTAGTGAAAAACCAGACGCTCTTCGTTCCACAATTCAATTGTGTTACTAGAATACATTTATTCCCAATAGCTGACTATTGTTTAATCATTGAATATTACTAATGGCTACCGGGGACAGAACCTCTCACGACCACCGGACATTGGAACCCAGAAACCTGGATGATGAGCAGTCGGAACATAAGACGTGTTGCCTGATAGATTTCAAAATATATTTCACACCAAGGATCTCATGAATGAGCCTATATATTGGGCATGCTTGCCTAAGGACGGCGGACCATCCACTGTTGTCCTTAACGAACCAAAATAATTACCGGTGACAACACTGAATATAAACACAACATGGCGCTACTCAGCATTCCAAGCTTCGAGGACCTCTCGACAGACCGCTCTACTTAAAGTGCATTATTTGAATTATATTCACTTTATAGACAGATGCATTCCATGTTTAACCGCGCGGGAATATAGGGGCGGGTACCATATCTCGTGCCCAAAATCGCATCGTTCAGACAGTCGCAGCGGGGTTTCCGGCGGCTTCTCTGCCTCTCAGACCAGCGTGTGTCCATTTTTATAAACAGAAGTACTTAGGTCGCTCACTCAGGTCGTCTGATAGCATTGGAATATGTTATGTTCATTACGAACACCTCGCCAAAATTGATTGAAAGAATGGCAGGGCGGATAAGTGACGCTTTGCAAAGCCAACATTACGGTAGGATCCAGCAGTTACCGAGCGTTCTTCCCTAGGTGGCTGGGATTGTAGTTGAGATGGGGGCGCGAGGTCTTGGTCTCCACCTTGTGGCCCTGTAATGCAATGGACTTTCTGGGGTTACTTTGAGACGGCTTTTAGCAATAGGCATCGGTCAGCGTTTACTTGAATCTTCCGGACCCTCAGGTTCTGAGAACAGTGGTGGACTATTGTGGGTTCGAGGTTCGATCACGTATAGGAAAAATTACGTTCCCTGTTGGGAGTAGTGCTCAATCTAATCTCTCATTACGTTATGGAAGATCGACGATTCCATATTTAGAGCCAGTTTTCATTTCCATACATGGTAATAAGATAATAATGATCATAATGATAATAATAATATAATAATAAAATAATAATAATAATTCAAATAATACTAATAATAATAATATAATAATAATAAAATGATTGATGATGATGAGGATGATGATGATGATGATGATGATAACTGTATAATAATAACAATAATAATAAATAATAATAATAATATCTCGTTTTCGTTTTATATTGCGCCTTTCCACGTCGAAAACATGCTTCGAAGCCGCTTCACCGATATTACCCATGATCATTTGTGACTTGACACACCCGTGCTATACACGCATTCTAGCTTGTTCTCGCCCAACGCGCCATTCCAGCACGTCACTTCATCGTGTCCCCTGGGGACTCCCCTATAGGACTGTCCCATACGGCGCTCGCTACTCTTCACAAGTCACCTCCCAAGGGACCCACTTTGACACGTGGTGGCAATATATTGCACGATTTCAAATAAGTTGACTAAGCAGTCTCAGATGAGCTTCCTCGGCCATATCGCATAGTTTAACTGATTCCTGTTGAAACATGCCACCGCCAAATACATCCCTGGAAGTGTGCAAATTATAGCGTGAGAACTCAGGATGCCAATTACGGCAAGGAATCGCCACGCTTGTTGTGTTTCCTGATGTTCGAAACTAATTCTGTAACTCTTAAAACCGCTCTTCTTCTTACAGCGTCTGAGACTCAGTTGCGGGTTCTCGTCCTCGACCCTATTGACGATCTTAGGATACCAGAGGCAGTCGTGACGGTCTTCGACCAAACAGAGGACGGGGAACGGGTGGCGTCAGAACTGACCGACAGCAATGGACTCGTTACGCTGAGAGTGCCAATGTTCTCCAACCTAATCATCACAGCCTCAAAGGAGTCATACCTTGAAAACTCTATCACGTATCAAGTCGTGCCGGGGGCGAGTAAGTGTGCTTAAGTACATACGTTCGGTAACTGACGTCAGATTATATCCGTCATTCAATTGATTAGCCTGAAAGCAGCCCTAGGCGGATCAGGGTCGGGTAAATGTACGTCTCGGTACCGTGTTCATTATTCACAATCATAATTTTTCGATCGCTGCCAGACAGCTCAATATTTACCTCTATGCAGAAGAACGTCGGTTCTGTGGTAGTCACCTTCTGTCATGTTCACACAGTCTCTGACCACGCACTTCCTCCCTTCTCCTAGAACCTTGTCCATGTTTGTACCATCCCGCTGGACTGGCACACAACTCTTTCTTTCAGCGGTTACATTGCTCAACAGCCGCCGCAATTTGAGGCCAGCCCTGTTAATTGATCCAGAAGCATGGATTATACTGTTTGCATTACGATTCTGCTAATCACGTACATAGCATCTCACGCTTTCGCCTGCAAAAGTCACCACACCGGTCGAGTTCTTCGAGAGTCAAGATTGCGTTCATCGCAGCATCAACTACTCAGCGAAAGACGTGGCAATAATACCTAAATTCCGTGAGGTAGAGCTTACTGTCCTGATCCTGCGGAGTACCTTATCGTCTAAGGACACATTTTCCATCTAGCTTGTTCGTCCTTTTGTTCAGTCTTTTCTATATTGTTTGTATCTAAGCACACAAAGACATGTCATATTTTGCGCTATATTCGTAGATTCGCTGGATTCGTATATTGATGTATTTGTATTATTTCATACAAAACATCTCACCTCAAGGCCATGGCCGAGATACTCTCAAAGAATGTCGAAGCCATTACCCACCACGAAAAAAAAACATAACCTCCAGTCCACATAACTCTTACAATACAAAACCACCGTGTATTCATAGTAAGCTGACCTTCTGCTATGAATGCGTATAGAAATCCCAATAAAGTTAGGAGCGCTGAATTAACCCATTCTAATGCGTTTTTTTTAATCATTTTTTTTTTTTATCATGTGAAATTTAATTTTGCGACATTCACAGTAATTTAGTATTCCACCCATCTCGAATAATGGAAAATTTAGGCAATGTTATGGGAACCGCCAGGCTCTGGATGTTTTATCAGAGACCTTGAATTCGAATGATTCGTTAATTCCCAGATATGCGGTAGATATGAATGCCCCTGAAGTTGTCTCATATAAATATAATAATCAATGCCTATCTAACTGTTTAAGAACAGCCCCTGGGGTCCTAAAGCTAGTGTATCGTCCGTTCAATAAAAGAGGTTGTCCAATTCAACGAAGACAATATTAACATTTCAGTGGATAGAAATGCCAGACATTGAGAAAACCCACAGGCGATATCCTACTGACGATGCGTGACATTTAACATACATGATTCCGTATTTTCCTCGCAATATTTTCAGATCCAACATTGAGAACACAACGACACAACACTTTCAGAGCAGTCGCTAATTTGCGCCTGTAATACTATACTGACATTTTCAGGGATTTGGTGCATCAACCAAAACATATTCTCTATCTACGCTATCTGCCTCTTGCCCCCGTATACGCATATAGGTGATATATACGGAGTGGTAAACCTGTCAGAGACAACAAACTACTGCAAATATTTCAATCGTGCTGATATTGTTATGTTGCCCTTCCTTGCTCTTCTTTATAAATTGTCTTTCTTCATTCTGCATGTAGGTAGGCTTCGACAACGTTCTCAATTGAAGAGATTCATTTCTGTTCATCTTCCGGATCTATAATATCTGGAGGCGAATTTCAATACGTTGTTACTTTAGTCTCCATCCAGAAGTTGATACTCCGGAACAATTTTCTATATAGCCATAGTTGCTATGGAATGCATGTAATACCTTTCCGTCAAGGAATCAGTCGCCACTATCAGCAAGAGTTGTATTCCTGGACAAGGTCCAAGGGGCCATGACTGGCCGGCCCATGTAGCAGTACCCTGCCACCATTTTGAGTATTAAATAGAAATTCGATCGTCTCATCAATTTGTTTAGGCGATGACACCGAATAGTCCATAAAAAAGCTACCCACCTAGCTATTGTTGCTCTAATTTTTTTCTTTCTACAGACTGGATTCGAAACTACTCACTCAAAAAACCGAATGACTCCAATGTTTTGATTCTCATCCATAGGTCCTTTCCTTGAGATCAGTATAACGAGAGCTACGGGGCCGTAGAGGAATTGTATAACCCCGAGGAGGACTCTTCTTTTAGATTCACGAGGTCTGCCGACGATAACACGTTCGTGGGAGCCATCAACGTGCCGCAGTTTGGATTTGTTGTCATACCCTATCTGAAGAATATATCCTCTCACTCTTGTCAACAGGTAGAGTACGGGTGTATTGGCACTGAAGTATAGCGAAATGAATGTTTCGAAATATTCAAAGAATATGTGCCATCAAAAGTGTCAGTGAAATACTTCACGGGTAGAAAGACGTGAGGGATACTTTTGATTGGTGATACATACCAACTGTATGTCTAAATAGGTCGTGTATCGAGTGAGTAGGTTTCGACAAACAATATGGACCAAATTACATATACGGATTGAAGTCCTTTTTTCTTTATACAGATATACGTCGATAGTCGTGGGAGGAGGCAGTGCTTTGATACATGGCATATGACCGAATCTCAAACTTGAGTTACTTTCGATGCAGTTCCCCAACAACGCACTCTATATACATTGAATCAAAGTATATGAAGTGCGGATTTATACCCTTAAGTGGTTTGAAAACTTGCTCACAGTACACGCACAAGCCGTCATTGGTGGGGCAGCAGGGGTGAATTATCTGGAATAATGAATTGTTAATTGGGGTCCCTTAGATGATAGATTTAGAACCACTACTTACCTATTATTCCAATTAGCTGCTAAGCGTATCGCCACAAGTAGCTTTTTTCTGAGTTGGTCGTAATTCAGGCTCGGATTAGCAGTGAAAATGACAAACCATATAACACACTAATCGGATGAGACGACAATTGGCTTTCTTGTTTTACTTAACCTTCGCTCTCTGCTGGCTAGGAGATGAGACTGCGACATTTAGAGCTTCTCTAGAAGTGCTGACATAGTGTATATTCGCTGCACTATCAAAAGTCGCTGGCGTTATATGGAATGATGATAATATAGTATGAGGGCGGTATAACGAAACAGGGTTTATATGAGCATCTTCTTAGTGGCATGATCGCCCTGACCGGCGAGAAGAGGGATCGCTGAGAGAACTATGACATGATTATAGGATATGTTGTTGATGATCTATCTATGTTAAAATTTGTTGAAGGTACGGTCATTAAGCCAGGCAGAATATCAGCATGGAGGCTCCCCGTTGACTGAACTGCAGCACTATTCTGACTTTGAACCTGCGTGTATTCTAGCCCATGGCGTTTGAAGATGGGACAGCCAGTTTCAGTGACAGTCATTCTCATCGTTTACCTTCTACTGGATCGATAAATTGACAAGAGATGGCGGTATAACAGAAACTACTCTATGCTGTGCGTTCATGAGAATTGGCGATGTGTAGGGTTTGCCATATGCTATTAATCTACTCCTATGCGTGTAGGGGAAATAAATGTAATCGTCTGCAGCGTGGTGTCTGCAGTGAATGTAAAGGTCGGATTAGGCTTTCCATGTTGACATAACAAATGTCAGAGTCATGATTCGGATGTTAAACGGTTCCGTAGATTCATTGAATAGAACAATTTCACGCCATCAAAAACCTCTGGAATTCGTCGTCAGCGTACCAAACTATGGTATTAACCCCTCTAAATAAGCCAATGCTAGAGCACTCATTTATTTCGCGGGAATATCAATATATCTGATAATACCCTCCGAAACTGCCGGCCTGGGTTGGAAAACAACGTATGCGACATGTATTGTATGTTCGTATTTGCACAGAATGAATGGACCCTCATCTATTTAATTGTTCAAGCTAGGAAGCCCAGCTTTCACAAGTAATTGTGCCCTTGTAGAATTACCCCTCTCCTGTCGGGACCCGCAACTGAGGCAGGCAGTAGTATGGAAAGCAGGTAAAAGGTAGGTGCGTCTGTAAAACGAAACGTATTCTCTCGTGACTTAATCCTATGCCCCAGCCAATAATAATCGAGAAGAGGGTAGTTGTAAAAAATTGAGATGTACATGTTCTTGAAGTAGATGAGCGTACTCAACACCTTTCTAAGTAGAAAATATCCTACTCAGGACTTAATTGACCCCCAAATGAACCAGATTGTGCCCAACGTGATCAATATGAAATTTGAATAGTCAAAGTGAACGACAATATCATCTCTCCAAGTTATTTTTTTGTTAGTTGTTCATTGGATGTCGAACGCGGTACAATGGAAAGGGCGTACATGGTGATACCAGACGCAGGGAACGCGACACAGGTGGACCTGGCCCCAGTTCTACAAGCGAACCCATTGTCAGCTCCGGGGGAGGCAGAACACCAGTGAGATTTTCTAGATCTAATGACAATCCGGGAGGTCTCCACGGCAGCCTCGAACTTTTTTCGAAAATGTTACTATAAATATATAAATAACTGTACTATGAGGGTCTCTAGAGGTTTCTTACCAGTAGGTTCAAAACCCGGTTGGGTTTAACACGACCTAAAAATTATTAACTGTTCTTCTCGCTAGACGCTCGGCACGATCGATCAGTTGCCGTCTGCTTGACGTTGCCTTATTCCGTGTTCCTGGTGAGGATTTCGCAGCTGACAATGACATAGTCATTTTGGGCCTTGATAGGTCATCTGGCTCGGCAAGTTATCATAAAAAACAGCATAAGTTTACGTGAGTCGGTGAATGAAAATATTGTTTGGTTGTTTGGAAAAGCATACGCTGAACGTTTCCTCCGTTTCCATCCTGACCGGTATCTTAACCTACATTTTATTCCCTGACGAAGAAAAACCCCAACAAAAACACAATGATCTATTGAATCTCTAAATCACAGTTAACGCTGAGAGCATAACGCTGCACAGGACTTCATCTAATGGGGGTATTCACTTATATAAGGAAGTGAAAATACACGAGATTTATCAAGATTAACTATAAGTGTATTGCCTCTACATTCGATAAGAACACAGTATGTCGGCTATGAGAAGCATTTCCATTTGTCGATTGGCTAAATCAGCACACCAATGATATGGGCTCACAGTAATGGACTGTGGACATAACACGTATGTGTTCTATGCCCGGTAGGTTTCGAGGGCCAAGAATTGCGTGATATATTAATTTAAAAGAAGTGGAATGCGATACGGTGGTGATTTACAATAAGTGTATTAATATTAAAAAAAACCAATAAAAAAATTTATCTGAGGCCTATTCGATTGGTTGATGCTTCGTGGGCTAGAGGGGTGGGTGTTACACCAAAAACAGGTGGAATGGGATACACTGAAGATAACAATAAGTGTATTAAACATAAATATATTAGGCGATTCGATTGGTCTACGCTTCCTATCTGCTGAGAGAATAAATAACATGTTTTCCACGGTTCCCTAATAGAATTTTCTTGCTGATAAATTACCTGAGGCTTGCCCTGTACATGTAACCTGCTTCAGTCGTGTGTTAGACTTGGAAACTGCATGTTTCTGCTGAGCTCTGCATGGAACAGCCGTTCTCTATAACTACAGTATCGCTTGAACAAATGTTAGATGGAATGAAATACCTTGTATATCGAATGCGTATATCCGCATAGAATTGAGAAGGCAATGATTATGCTAGCATGCCTTGCATGTACTGTCAAACTAATAAGAACATGGTTATTGGCAAAGATGGATGATTCCTGCATTGGGCGGTGGAGATTCGTAACTCTAATGGAAAAACTGCCCTGATGTATCAAATAATAAATGTGAGACCCATTGCGTGGAAAGGTATTCCAATGATCCATAGTCGAGCGGTCATGCTCGCTCAATCGGAATGGTAGCACTGATCTGTTCCTTTCCTCGGCAAAAGTCGAATTATCATGTAGTATGAACTGTGGAAGGAGACGCCAAATAGGCTGGGGTTGATCAGTTGAATGAAAACCTTGTTAACGTCGGATGCGTGTCTGGTCGAGCAAAAAAAAAAATTGTGTGTAGCCTCCTAGAACCAAGAAGCTAGAAAGCTTGTGATCCCCGTTGATCTATGCCCAGACACAAATACAAATGGAATAAATAATAAAAAAATTCTAATGAGTACCTGAGGGCTATTGTTTTCAGATAAGATGAACCGTCCATTTTTTCGTTCAGTGGAAGCCCGAAAACAAAAAAATGCCAGTATCTAAATTAGTGAAAAGTCAAGAGAGAGAGAAAAAAAGGAAATTCAGCCAAGCTTTCCCATGGAGAATTAAAAGGAATCTTTCCATCCTCTGGGGCTAGGGTTGAAGTGGTAATTTTCCTGTTAAAAAAAAAAATCATGACTAAATATTTTGGATTTGCACATTTGGGGCCAACCAACTTGAAACCAGGTTCGGAAATCGATGGTATTATACTTCTATTGTTTAGGTTTACTTCAACATTATGAACCTTTTTTAAGGGGGGGTCAAGGACCATATGAATCATCAAGAGTTTATGCTCTCTGTTTTTTCAGGGCAATATATATTTCCACTATTATGCTACAGCGGTAACATTATCAGCAAGCTTTATGCATTCTGACACGCGAATCAAACACTCAAATATATAAATTGTACAGCTTTCCTGATTAGGGCCGAAATGTACGACCCGAGCTTCTTTTAAATGAGGTCGTAATTCTAGGGAGATTCATCAAAAAGCTGGAACAAGCTTGCCCCGCAAACTCGAAAATCCCGCTCTTCCCCACCTATATATTTCCCCTTGTTTTTTTCCTAACTCTTTTTTAAGGCGAATTCGGAGGTTTGGCGAAGCGCAACAACTCAGAGGTAATGTCCGGCACCAGGGGGAGCGGGATAAGAAGAACAACGGGGGAGGTCGGAATCCATCTGGCAATTGGACAGCCACTAATCAACGCGGGCACGTCGAAGTCGACCATGATGACGATCCCGAGGCTTCGAAAAGTGATTTTTTTTCTTTTCTCATTTATCAATTATGCCATTGCTCATCACATTCATTTTTCACCAATTAACGCACGCTAACACCAACTTGCATTTTCGCGAAGTTACTCTCTCCCTCTTTCCACATGGTTATCTACTAACAATATTCGTAATCGCATTTGATAATCGTCAATAGTAATAGTGAAAATAATCCGTGAATTCATTGCATTATGTATCGAAATGGGTGTATTGACACGTCCGCTAGCGAAGAGGGCAGCTGGGATGTGCCGCCAGTCCAGGGAATGGTCCACGACATGGGTTAATTCCAGCGAAGCACGAGGCTCGTCAGTCGGAAAGATTGGTTGTCGGGGGAAACACTTGAATGCCAGTAGACGGAAAAAAAACAGACGAAGGACAGGTAGTTATTCTTCTCGTCTGGTTGGATGAAATGTGACAGTCACTGATTCGGACTTTCTCTTTCAATTATTCATTTCCATCAATTCTATCGAAACCAATAGTTCTTGACTCCATGCATCCTCAAGTAGGCCCGTATCATTCATTCAGAAATATAGGATAACACACGACAGCCTCTCAGATGCACCAGCTGGAGGACCTTCTTTGCGTACCCCCGGCGCTCCGTGAAGCCCCACATAAACTACTCGGGTCAGTCGTGTGCCTGTGTTGGTTGGGTAAATTATCAGCGCAGCTACTCCCCCACCACCGATTGTCGATTAAAAAACAATTTCCTTCTAGGGCATGCAGTAAGCATAGGTCATGCTGCCATGGAAATATCATCAAGAATGCAGTAGAGAAAGGTATACTATCACTGCCACTATCATTACTATTGCCATCACATCACAGGATTTTACTTTCATATCATTCCGTAGGAGGCACCATTTGCGTCTAAGCAATTCAATTAACAAAACATATCAGTCGGGAATTTCTTGGTCTGCCCTCACATCACATTCATGCACGCGCACCCCACTGGCTAATCGAAAAAAAGTAAAAGCCAATTTCCGTGGGAAAATACAACTATAGTTAATCAACTCCTTTCTCCATACAAATAACCATTTTGTTGAAAAAAAACGGCAGTGGAGTTAACCACATAACTACATTTATATCATCCAATAATTAACCAGAACAGTATGAAATTGCGGAACGAGCATGAATAATCTCGTACTACTACAATGACAACTAGCTATAAGAGCGTGAGGGCGGATATTCAAGTCATTAATATTTCTCATAACAATTAACTTGCTCCCCCGCTTCCAATCATCCGGTCTCCGGTAGGAAATGACTAGGCCCGAGAACTGAACGAACTTTCGTCTACCCATGAAGCTGCCCCAAGAAAGAGCAATGAAGGGGCGGCTCCATGTGCCTCAGGAAGTACAGATATTAATTACGCATCATCTAACAGTCTAACTGAATACAGCCTTCAGACTACCCGCGTCTCACAGTAAGAATAGAGCACGAATGGAAGCTCAAAGCCTGGAGCCTGCTCCCCTCAAAATTAACGCGGTTGTCAGACGCCACTATCTGATGACCCAAAGCCTCAGCTCGATGCCAACCTGTACCTCTGGCTCGCATCACACAGGTCCACTATTTGCTCTGCCGAGGCAAACAGGACACTCCTGTTCACTGAACTTAAGAACCGACTCAGTGGCATTGACTAAGACGCCACCATAGAACTGTTCGCGTCGTGGTCTATGGGGACCCCAATGGATTGTTTTCCTGATTAATCAGTCAAAGTAATTTTTATAGACACGGGATCTTAGAACAGGCTCGTCCGAGGCGCTGACGAAACAATCACCCGTGTTTTCATGTTCAGGGGATAGCTAATGTAAAGGAAATAGCATCCAATCCTGCTGAATGTAGGTACTTTCGGTAGACCGACAGCAGAACTCGGTGGATTTTCCTTACTGATTGTTCCTATGCCTCTGGGTTGGGAATACTCATCAGCGACATGCAGTTTGGCTCATGTCAGGGCATGGTACCAGTGTGGTTGTTGTTTTTCTCGGTCGGACAGTTGGAAGAGGAGTGTTCAGGCAAAGATAATAAGTTTTTCTTCGTATTCATTGATAGGGAGAAGGTTTTTGACAAGGTTTCACGTGCGGCGATCTTGGGCAACGCAGGGGTAGGTGTAGAGGCATGACCTGCATGTATCTGTTGTTCAGCCTATGTAATGTAAGTAAACGTTGAATGTGTGTCCAGTAAGGATTTCGAAGTTACGGTGGGCGCGCACCTAGGTTTCATCTGAAGCTTTGTCGAGTGAATTTAGAACTGGTTACTCTGGGGAGCATGATGTATGCTGATAACCTGTGCATGAGTTATGCCAGATATTTAGGATATGGAAGGACGGTATAAGAGCGGGTCTCAAAGTTAATATGCAGAAAACCGAAGTTATAGTCAATTGTTATGTTGTTGGCTTTACAGCTCTTAGCCCTGATGTATGGCCACGTTCTCGTTTGAAGAAAGGGCGTTGGCACGCAACTCGTGGTTGCGATGCTTGTAAGCAGCTGGCGCTTAGGAGGTGTAGTGGAGTGGAAAAGAGTTCGGGCTTTGTGTAATAGTGCAACATGGTAAAAAAAGGTAGTGTTCCGCCTATCGAGCCAGTATCTGTGGCGGATAGCAATGATTCCCTAGAGACGGTGGAAAAAGTTTTTTTTTTTGTTTTTCAAAGAGATATGGCCAATGATGGGAGTGGGGTGTGACAATTCTCTTGTGTTGCAAATTAAGGTAGTGGCGGCATTGTGGGGTAAGGACAGGCCTACAAAACTTAGATCGGAGTTGGCATCTACCTCGCATCCAGAGGTATTGACAGTGCTTGGCCGGCCCAGAATAGGGTCGAGAAGGATTTTTTCTGTCGAGTTCCCGCCTTACCCATGCTCATTGAATGATGATGATAATGTCCAGCCGAACACTTAAAATACCTTGCTTGGAAGGATTGTCTCGTACGAATTAGTTCTAGCTCTTAAAGAGGCCCGTACGCGCGGATGCATCGGTCGATCGTACTAATCGTTGCTTAACCGTTCACCTAGGTGCCTTGTTACACCCGCTACGGGGCATTTGCTGCCAGCAGTTTCTTCACTTGTTCAAGTATACATTGTGAAGAATGGTGGTCTCACATCAGTGGTGGTGATTCAATGGATAGAAAACCGACGGATTCCGACGTGAACATACTTTCAAATGGGCTGATGCGCGATAATAACGCGAACCGTAATACCCACTTAATTCCTAACGTTAACGAAGCACAATCAATCTATATAATTATAATTCTAGCTTTGTGAAATTTTAAAATAATCCTACCTGCTGAATATGAATGCAGGTACTCAATTGAACGGTAGATATTTGATGCACTGTTTTATTCAACTAAAATGATAAAAAAATTGCAAGAATGAGTGGTTTGTAATCAGCTAATCAGCTACCGTAATTACTAGTACAATCATTGGTGGTTAATCAGGAATACATATTTAAGGTTCGTTCCCAGTTCCCTTTTGTTTAAGAGCTCGCGAGTTCATCTTCAGGAAAATATATATTCCGCTTGATACAAATGTTTTTTGTGGCCTCCGTCAGTACGTCCCTCGGACTATTTGTGAATTGTGTGACGTACACATGCGGAGCCTTTTTACCCTGTTTACAGTCGTTAAATAAATTTTAGATCATTTTCGCAACTCATTAATTTGATTGAAATTTCCGTAAACGCGATTCCTGCTAATTTTCGGAAGCTAACAATTCTTCAACGTTGAATTGAATATGTCAATTATGTGTTGATACATTGATAGGTCATGCATTCGCTGTTCATAATAAGCGAGGGACTGTGTGAATAAACCACAGGTTAGTCAAAGTAATCACACATCAGTTCCACTGTGTTTGTCTGTTGGCACGTATTCTGTGCTACAGTATGGCATGTGATCCTCAACGGAATGAAACGACCGACGAAAGTTTAATGTTTTTTGAATCCATTTCGGTATGCTTCGAACAATAACAACGGATGGTGAACTTTCTTCTGTTGGCTCAATTGTTGTAATATGATGACCACCCTCATGATATACAGTTTCCAGGAAATTTTCAGGGGCAAAACCTGTCCAGTTTTCCAGAAGGATTCAAATTTCTTCTCCAATCGACTCAGACACAAACGAGAGGTACTTGTCGTATTATCACAAGATGGCGGCGCCCAGGGTATACGAGAACGTTATAAGGGCGATTATGAGGATCGTTGGAGTGAGCAATCTCTTTAAACTGCCTAATCAGACTGTCTAATGTGTCGCTTTTTGAGACAATCTGGTGCAAAAAAATTATATCCTCAAATTGCTGATTACTTCCTGCTAATAGAACTAACTAGCAATACCCAAGTGGATTCGTGAGTGGCTTCATCATAGGGAACACGAGTTGTCATTAAATGGCTGTCGTCTTCTTGCAACGGTCACTAGTGGTGGTTCCCCAGGGTCGGTTCTTGGGCCGCTCATGTTTCTGGCGTATATTGACGATCTTGAGGTTCGGTTGATCAGGTTAAGCAGTTCCGCAGAACGATACGAAGTTGTATCTGGAGGTCGGTTTCGAATGATGATGCTGCTATTGTCCAGGCTCTGGATATAATTTCCAATGGTTCTTCCGACGCAGCATGTTTTTTCAATGTCGACAAGTGCAAAGTTATGCTTTGTTTTCACAATCGCAACGCGTCCCTTCAAGTTGAATGGCCGAAATAGTCGGCGGTGATTCAGAAAAGATCTTGGGGTTTGTTTTTGAATTCTTCTTTGAAACCTTCCAAGGCATTGTGGCCTAAGCTGTAGAAGATTAATTGGATTCTTGGCTTGTTGACTCACTTCATTTACTTGATAATGATACTGTTTGTCAGGCTGTTTAAGCAACTGGTGAGACCGCACCTAGAGTAGTCTGTACAAGTGTGGAAATCCCTACTTTTGCAAAAGACAAGCAGGTAATTGAGAACGTTCAGCGTAGGGCAACTATAATGATTCCCTGTCTGAAAATTTATCTTCGAGAAATATTAAGGCTTCTCGGTCTAACTACCATGGAGCTGAGGCGAATTCTTCGGGGGTGACTTGATTCGAGGTTTTCAAAATTGTCCCTGGACGCCGATGGCCCGTCTTTCCACTACTTCTTTGAATTTTCCGATGTTACCACAAATAGGAGTCATTGCCTCAAGATTCGTGGCAAGCGCTGGCAAATGACTTCGTAAATATTTCTTCTCTTCTCGCAGAGAGTGATCAATGAGTGAAGTTGTCTTCCTGAAAATGATGTTCTCTCTAAGAGGTGAATGCGTTCAAGACAGTCTTGATTTATTTCAGGAATCAAGGGCGTATTATTTAAGTTCGAGTTTTTGGTTTCATTTTTCTTTCCTGGGGTGTTGTGGCTTCGGGTTCGTTTATGAGGATTTGTCCTCCTGACCTTATCTCCTAAACAAACTCAAACTAAACTACCCTGTCATGTCACATGGTCATCACCATCTCTTTTTTTTAAAAAAAACCAGTTTATGGAAACATTTTTGAAGTGTTTAAATGGAACTTTCGGCCCTTTTTTTTGCATCTAAGCTCTCATATATAGGCTTTCACCTTGAAAGAGCCCTGGTCAAATTGACCGGAACTGAATAGAATGACACAACCGTACGGATCAAATGAGCGGATTTCGACTCGTTCGACTCCACCCATCAAAAGAAAACAGAATCTAGTAGCACATTTGACATTTCCGCGTATTATACAGGGCTCAATAAATAAGCCAGTTTTATAAGTGGTGGGAGAGGTGTATGATACAACAATCCGTTACCTTCGCTACGTCATCAGTTGCTTTGTAGTGTACTTCGTGAGTCATTTTCTTATTCTTTTCGTTTCGTCATCGTGAAATCCCTCTGGATGGTTGCTGTCGCTCTTGGCGTATGTTTCTATGGAGGATGATCAGGGTAAGGGCATTCGTCGGAGGAGGACCGGTACAGCGAGATAAACTTAGCAAACTACCATGATACCAAGGAACTCCGGGGGGGGGACACGGGGTAAGATGCCCGCCTTGGATTGGATATACGACGAGGTGCAAGGTGTGTGAAACGTACGCTGCTGTGGGGGTGTGATTTGAACAGTTACACCTCATAGCTAGTTATTAATGCAAAACAATAGTCCAAGTTAGGCGATCCAATCTTCAAGTGTTATTGGTATTTCGTGGAACTAAAACAGATATAAAACCGTGGACATCAAAAAGGGGACGGATTGATAAAGGCGACTATACGGATTAGAAGAGGGCAAACAGCAATTCTACTCCAGTGAATCGTTATTACTGCCCTGTCCTCCTTCTACTGACACTATTATTAAATGCCAGTCACCACACGTTTGCCTTAATGTTGAGTGTCGCCATCTATTCAAAACGATTGAAGTTTTTTTAGAATTTTGCTCCTGGTTTTGTTATTTCCGAAAGTCAGACGGGGAATATATGATGCAGTAGTGATGTGTATACGATTTACGTTGGCATGTGAGTATGGGACGTTGTTTGGAAACATGATAAACGACAAGGTAGAAATGGATAGTGAAGTTCAATCCTAAGTGTTCTAGTGCGCATTGTCCTAATAAATGTTTATTATTTTCGTTCATGGTTCTCATGCTATCTTCCTGAGAACATTAGCCCTGTTGTCGTTTTGGTCAAGTGAAAGATCACCCGAAAGTTCTTGTCGCAGACTCGAAAAGGTTTCAAATTAATACTTACCTTCATATAGATGGATGTGAGCTCATACTGATGCATATTGGCCATGAATTTTCTGGAGATTTATAGGGACCCCGTTTTTTGTCAAGTCGGAAGTCTATTCGGTCAACGGAGGTGAAAGTTTGAACAACTTTTATTCCGTTATTTAAGTTCAATGGTGTGCAGTTTACCGTCAGTTATCGGGAGGGACCACAGTACTTTGGTGTGTTCGTTTTGGACAGAGATTTAGTTATGATGAACAAAGGCAAGATAAACTTACACTAGGTTCTCAGGGATAAAAACATGTTTTGGGCTGTGGATTTGGTTCCGGAGTCGTCTTGAATTTTAAAAGAAGTCGAGGAATCAATTAGTATTTTGCCGCACTGCATGTGCTGATGGATTTGTAGAGGTTGGTCAAATTGTACCCGTTCACGTTGTCGAGCACGCGGATGAATGAATCTCTTCCAGTGCTCAAAAAGATGGTTCACCCAATAATTATATCACAAAATAATGATCCGGAACCCAATCTTGCAACGCAAGATCCGTAGAGAGTGGGTCAATGCTGAACAAGGATTTTTGGATACAAGATTGCGGATTACTTGCCCGAAACGGACACGAAGAAAAACGTCCAATAAAATCCTAAGCCTCAACACTCATCTGGTTTTCGGGATGAAAGACAAAATACATAGTCCATATTAACTCTGTCCGCCTATAGTTTCGTTTCGCCATCGCGAAAAGTTGTGGTAGTGAGCAGACTTGTAGTGGAGGACAAAATGAGAGGTACAGAGTATGAGTACTACGTACACAGCCCGAGACGAGTATGAGCGAGTACATGACCGTTGAGTACGAGTACGAGTACGAGTACACACCATTTGGATAGTACACGAGTACGAGTACACGAGTACGAGTACGGACTTGAGTACGAGTACGAGTGACGAGTCCAAAGTTCATGAGTACGAGTACGAGTAGGCTACATTAAAAATGTCATTAAAAACGTGGTGTAACATGTTGTGTAACAAGTGCCCAGGAGGGAGCACTGAACGAATACATCAATGCGTTTTGCCAATATCCTTTTGACTCTACTTGAAGCATGTAGGCAAACTTTTCATTGCATTGCGACGTCTAGTATGGGCCTGATGGTCGAGTATACCCCTATCACGGAATACACATGTCGCGATTAGCGGCTAAGTCGAGGGTAGTGCAGTTGCGTACTCAGGGGATGCCGGGGCGGACCCCCGTCCCCATGACCAAATACCAAAAATTAACACGAAATACCACCTTTTATTCCTTGACGACAGTCCAAGAATCTATGCAGTCATGACAGTGGTGTGTGCGTGTGTGTATGTGTGTATATATGTGACGTCTGGTTGTGGACACGATAACTCGACCCCACCTGGATAGATAAGCTCATACTTGGTATGTGTGTTCCCCGTGATAAGTACTACATGATCTCTATTGTTTAAGGGCCACGTCATAGGTCATCCAAGGTCACCATATGTGTCTAGGATGTTGGGAACCTGTGCGACACATAAGTTCCAGGACTGCAATTGCTTCGATCAAGCTGAAATTTGGCATCATGCTTTCTTCTCAGGGGGCCTGGAGTACAAGTACCCTCTGTTTTCAATGTAGAGAGCAGGTTCATTTCTGGTTCAAAAAGAATGAATTGTTGAAAGTATATTGTGGACAATATTACTATGAAACATAACTTGAACCCCCACCTGAGGCTGGAGGATTGACTCCTAACTTGGTGTGTGTTCCCTACTGATTAGTACGGTAAATCCATATTGTTTTCTGAAGTTCAGGTCAAAGGTCATCTGAGGTCGCAAAGTAAAGTTCAAATGAGGTTTTTTTTTTTTTCTTTTTTTTTGGAAAAATTGTGAAAAACTGGATATTCGGCCAATTTTAGCCTGTTTACACAATACTGGGCCCCACCTGAATGGATCAAGTTACTTCTTTCTTGGATGTGGGTTGGGCTTTTCTGGTTTACGGTTCGGTATAAGTGTTACAGCCGTTATTCACAAATAATGTGTGACCTATAAATTGCATCCATTTGTCAATAGGGAGGGCGAGGCCTCTTTATTCGTTATTCACACTTCCCCTGGGACCGACTCCGACCTCACCCCCCAAGACAAATCTCTCGGTACGCCTCTGGTGTAGTGTTATAATGAGGACTCGCAGTGATGACCTTTCGACCTCACCCCAAAGTGGACCGGATTATATACTCATTATGAGGTACGCAATGCACAAACCTAGTCTTAGGTCTGTCCATCCATGTCGGGGCGGATTGGTTATCGGTTCACAAGTCAGGCCTCACTCACCATACAGGGAAGGCAAATTAGACATATACACATAACTTGGTGGCCAAAATTTAATAAGATCAGTACACCAAAACGCAGAATATGGTCATCGAGAATTTAGGCCTCCAGGGTTCAGTAGATGTCCTTATTAAGAGAAAGTGTGGGCACTCACGCACCACAATACACACAGAAAATAACAACAAAATAGTTCCTAGTCTCTCCGACGGTTCAGCAGGAGAGAAAAATTCGGTTTATTCAATTTGTGTAACCTATAACAAGGATAAATTGAGCGAAATACCGCAACCAATGAAGAACTCGTACGGGTATGAGTACGAGTACAGATCCGGCGAGTACATTATGATCCGAGTACACTGACCCGGGTACGAGTACGAGTACGAGTACCTCAGGTCCAAGTACGAGTTATGAGTACAGTACTGAGGGCCCAGTACTCAAGTACGAGTACGAGTACGTAATTCGTACTCGAGTCCGACTCATTAGAGTACGTAACTCGGTAACTACAAAGCCTTAGTAGTAGTATAGCTAGTATCCGTAATGCACGTGGTAGTAGTATTAGCCAGTATGAGGAGTGGAGTTGTAGTGAGTAGTAGGAGTAGCACAGCAGTAGCAGTCAGTAGCAGTGTTCAATATTGATCTAACAAAAAGAGTCGACCTAAAGGATACTGTTCCGTTTGATCATACGTCAATATGTTCATTGTCTAATGTTTAGTCCCAGTCTTGGGAATACTCCAGGGGAGGGCGATATACGAAGCTATCGGGTGACCTGATAGACCTTATATTCGTTTATGAGACGATAGAACCTGGGCTGGATGGCCGCACTACCTTCGTGGGATTTGAAAGAGAAATGATGTTTATCACCTGTATAGATGACGAGTGCAGTGAACGGTTTCCTAACGTTCTTTACTGGTAAGTACCGAAAGTCATAGGCTGGGTACCGTTGTGTCTTCGAATAGGTTAAGAAAATGAATGCCCCTTCCTTCCTTTTTTTTGCATTGATGCATGAATCAAGATAAAAAATGAACATAATTCCACAGATGTACGGGTGATTGAAGTGGGGGGCAGCACAAAACCAACCTCCTCCCAATATTCCTGTTGTACAGCTCATAGTAGAACCACGCAGGGTTTAGATGCACGGCCTTTCTATCCTGTTAAAACACGACTTGTTAAAAAACGCCCTTACGAGCAAGAATGATCACCCATATCTCACCACCAGATTCATCGTATTCTCGCTGTCTCGTTTCTTTCAAAAGTTAACCTATTTTACCGGCGATACCCCGATCTTTGACTCACAAACGCGTTTTCCCTTATCGTGTTGATTGCAACATGATTCCATTCCAAATCATGCTGCGTTTTCGTGATTTGAAGAGGGGTAGTCCAGATGTTCGATTCCCTTCACTTTATATTGCAATGTAAATGTGAGCACTGGATATGGGAGGCATTGTATGTTACTGTTCAAGGGGGACGCCATCATAACACCTGTTGTATGAAGGCGGTGATGTGTTATCTGTCAACTTGAATCGACAGATAACACCGTACGTGTACATGATCATCTAGAGAGATTTTCGAAATATGTTGACGTACGAGACGGGTTGGGTCCTCGGGTGTCTTTTTGAAATGGCAGTTGACGAATTAACGTCTCTGACTTCTCTGTTGAATTAAATCTGAAGACAGGCTATTTTTTGTACAGTCACTAGTCTTTGGAAGTGATACAACCCTGCATGTACTAAAATCTGATAGCCAATCTTTACTAGAGCTCTTCATCATATTACATTCTACCAGTCTACAAGTGTTGAGGGCCCATTATCCTAGGTTCCCAGGAAGTGATTGAACCCACGCTGTAATGTTTGCATCGGTAATTATACCCAATAACATAAGAACTCCTTCCATGCGTGGTTGTTAACCTCAATATATAGTATGATCTGTCGTACATAGGTTGAATCAGGCAACCTGAAGACATCTGCACAACTCACGCGAGATGACGACAATCACGCATTGTTGGCAATAATATACTCGGTAACCATAGCTGATCATTTACGATTATCCTGTAATTCATAGAAACGAACATGAATATTGGCTCTACTACCTCGTCTTCCATCCGATGGGATGTGGATATAAATCCGGCACAACCCCTCCTTCATTATCTCTAACCTGACTATCCTCTCCAACAGTCTGATCCAACAGTCAGAAAGAAGTGGAGGGTAATTGAAGTCAATCAGCTTAAAGTAGAATGGTCAATGAATTTCTGTAAATTTCATTGACTATTTGGTACGTTACATTAATGCGGTCACAAAAAAGCAATTTTATACGGTGTTACTACGTGTTATGGTCAAAGTAGTTTATAAATGAGGCATTGGCCAGACATCGCACATGAAATATTCTGGAAAGCCATCAAAGAGCAGGTTAGCGCCGTCCTACATTCCACGAGCTAACAAAGCGTCGCGCCAAAACCTTGAACCCTCAGAGAAACCAGACGCGTGAGTGCGCGTTGTTTCTGTACAGATCTCCTAGCTACTTTCTACGCGACGCGCAAAAATCGGAACATGCGGACTCTTCGCCAGCCAGTGGTTGATTTCGGGAGGCTATGTTCAACAATCTTTGCGGACCAGCATGTGGCGATACGAGCAGTTCAGGCCCACACATCTAGCCCCAGAAAGGTCCCTCGTGAAGTCACGAGGGGCCCTATGTCAGGGTAAAAATCATACCTTCAAAGTCCATGTTTTTTTGGCAAATTTAAATGACCATTTGTTTTTTTGATAACATCCCCAACAAAATGATGAAAAGTTGATATTTTGTGACCATGCACTTTAGGGATGGCACTTGAGCTCTTCACAGCATTATTTTCAATATTATATTTTAACCAATTATCACTCGAAATTTAGCAAAATATAATCATGTCACTGCTTTCGATATAATTTGTTTGACAGAGGACTTTCGTCATGCACTCACTGATCCAATACAGCAAAAGAGTTCATTGGCAGCCCAGAAAACATTCTAATTTTTTCTGGGAGGAAAACTGAAAATAAAACGATAATGTAATAGTAATTGTGACGTTTTGAATGAAATCTACGTGCTGTGATGAAGACTACATATAAAATAGCTACTTGCCTCCTCATTAAATTGTCCATTAAGGGCGGGAGGAAGGTTATGTTCAAATAACGAGAAATCATTAGCATCGGGTATTTTTCCCTACCCATTCATTCCATCACACCCGCCCTCGAGGAGTCGGGTCGTTGGACCACGACATGGATGAAAAACATTAACTCACACCTCATCATCCCGTGACACAGGTTACACGCAATGGATTCCGTTGTACGCGGAGGAACCCGTATTCAAAGATGCAAATGGCGAAGCGGACAATCGTCGCTGATGAAGGAAGGTAGTAAATGTTAACCTGGAACATCGCGGTGCCAATTCGGTTGTTGATTTTGCAACGGGAGGTCAAACGTTTAAGAAGTGTAGCGCCAAATATGTGAAGAAATCAAGCTGACAATCTATGGTAAGTTTTACCCTACAGCACATTTGTTCCATTGTTCATATTCCCAACTCAGCAACAACTTATGTCCGAACGAAGGTGTTACATAATCGGCGTTGGTATTGTATGAAGTATATAAAGGCTGGTTTGCTCAGGATGGGCGGTATTGCACTGTCTTAAACATGACAGGCTACAAAACCTTGTTCTATTTTCCGTTGAATGATACATTCACAGATGTACGTGACTTTGATGTGTGAAATGGGTTTTTTGACACTCCAGTAGGAATAGCTTTTGAACATTGTGTGAGCTTCAAGTGCCCAAATTGTAATGTTATAATTATAGGTAGTTTGAGAAGAGCGCTGATGGCTTCGTTTTTTTTTTTTCGACAATACGGATCTGTTGAGTTGTCCGACCTCAATTGCAGATAGTGGGCGATAGTTCCGAAGTTAACATGCACGTACACACTTCGTCCATCGCCTTCTCGGGATATTGAAAGTTACAAGATATATCACCAATAATATGACCGGATTACAAATAATAGGTACTGCATAGAGCCTTTCAGTAGGATGGGGGTTCTCGAACTGCGTTATCCGGTGGCATAGCCTAGATTTTCAGGTGTTGTTGGTTTAGGATCCCATATCACCTGGCAAGGGTGTGACTCGGTGAGTCGTTGCTCACCAGTTGCACGCACTATCGAAGGGAGGCCGTTAAGATCGGGCTTCTGTATCTTTGTAGTATTGCTGTCCGTACAGTAAGGAAACCTGAACACCGGTGTCGACGGGAAACCCCTCGGAGACAAATTTGAGCGTATTTATAATGTGATAATGATGAGATTGAAACTTTGATTTACAGTATAGGGCATTGCATTCACCCAGTTATTTGGCCTTGGCATTGGTGCTCACACAAGAGAAGAAAAATTAATAGCATCAATCGAAATGTGATCACGGAATACACTTCCTTTTCAATCATTTCCGTACGCAATTATTTGACCACTGAATATGGGTATAGCCTGGTACGTATTCGAAACCTCAACTGATATCGCTGTAGAAAATATGATTCGAAACCCTAATTCTGTAGACGATATTTGTAACAATAAATGCGATGTTCTAGAGCGACGTCAACAAGTTGACCTGCATTTCGAAGTTCAAGGAACACAGTATCACGAGCGTGTGGTTATACATTCTTCGCAACAAGCCCTGAAAACTGCCTCAGATGTCTCGAAAAAATCAATAGACTCTCCAGATTATGGTAAGGTAAAATCATTCACGATATGATGAGAAAAAGGTATCGGTCGGTCTACAAATAGAAGGTCGATGACCCCTAGGTGTCAATTGAATGTGAGTCCGCGTAGTGAGAGGGCATAGTAGGTACCGTATAGTCATAAAACTACAAAAAATGTTCAAAAGTATCATGACTGCATAAGGCAAGGGTCTCAGGGTTGATCATTTGAACTAGCTACGAATAGTCATAACATAAAAAACTGTCTCCCCGAGCGTATAAGCTGTGGCTTTGATTGCGATTTCGTCAGAAATTAGTACAGTTAGAGATGGTTTATAGAGATGTGTTATGATGGCGTTTAACAATCAGTGGGTGATGAACTACATCTGCTGATTAGGTTCAAAAGGTCCAAGCGGTCTAGTCCGAAAATATGCTCATTTGTTGGGAGTGTGGAAAGTTTTCGTGTGCTACAGTCAGGAAAACAATGAATCGGGCCACCGGGGCTCAAGTATAAGGTTTAGATTCGGCCTGATACTTCTATTAAAAATAATGATTATTGACAGCAGTAGCGTTTACAAAAAACAACGAGCTAGGGTAGAGAATAGATGGAGAAGAGAAATGATGAAATTTAATTCAGTTTGACCTAAACTAGTCCCTGTCTGCGACTGTTCGATTGCACTTGGGAGATATATATCCATATCGAGACAAAATTAAATGCCAAATGTCTGACAATAGCACTGCGTTTGGGCACAATATTATAGATATTTTTTAGCACATTTCATAAACTACCCACATATCGAAAGTCTTTGGTTTTAAATTTTCAGCAAAAAGTGGATGTGTATCATCAAGGGCTACTATTGTGAATGAATGAAGATGAAAGCTGCGAATGATTATTGTACCTGCCCATCAAATTCAGTGAATAGTCCAATTGCATTTGATTCAAATCTAAGAACAGTAGTTAAACCGAGGGGGGCGTCAGGCGTCAGGTAGCGAGATAGATAACTCAAGGTCACTTATGACAGTGTCGGCATTGTAACAGTTTGGGCAGGGGTTGGTGTGTACATAGGAGGGGAACATAACTTAGAAGCTGTTAAGCATCAGAGGTGGAAAAAAATATTCATGGGGGAAATGCCATACAGTGCATATTTGTGTAATTTAATCCATTCTATGGCCAAACCCAATTTGGAATCCATCTGTGAAATGTTATCATTCAAAGACACTCGAGGTGGGGGGGGGGGGGGCTAACTAATGGTGATTTTCCCTAGGAACTATATGTCTTGGCTTATGTTTCTATGTCATACTCCAGGTATTACCATAACACAGACTTGCAAATGTATCGTTGTAAAAACAGGTGAAGGAATATTCAACCAGCATTTTCCACATTCACAAACTACATGGTCATCGCCAAATATGGCCGTCAGCTATATTACCAATATCTATTGACACTCAACATCTAATTCCCCCCCCCCCCCCCCCCCCTTCCATGGAAATGGAACCACTTTTGTTGCTTCTACATCAAACCAGTTATCCTAGATGATAACCCACTGCTGTTCTGCGGCGTAATCAACAGGTTGCAAGTTGAAAACCTAATACATTTACTGGAACGGCCCATTTTGCACTCCTTTCCACGTACTCCCGTCAATCAGCAGTTCAGATAACCAACCCAACCTAACAGGTTGCTGGCTCACTTGACAAACGTTTCCAGTAGATAGGCAATGCATATGGGAACGTCATGTTCGGAACATGTTCAGAACAAGAAGCCGTCATGGAAAGGTTATACGGCCAGTTATCCCGAACAGATGCATGCGGTTTCGATTCAATGAATAGATCCGGTTTTGATAGCTATAAACCCAATGGATACGATTCGGTGTGTTAGTAAGAGATGGCATCGGAGCATCATGTTATATGCAGAGTAATTACGTTGAGCCTTTCACTAGATAACTCGATGGCACGTAGTCCATTCTGTGCCGAGTGCCTTACACACAGAATATCAACCATACGAACAGCCATATTCCATGGGTCAGTATATATGAGCGGCAGCGATATAACAGCGGGCGGGTCAAGGATGGACAGGGTTCCTGGATGCAGGGAAAGGGCTGCGAATGTTAATGTGATTGGGGAGGGGGGCTAATGTGACTGTTTACTATCTGAGCGTAGCGCCACCATGGTTGGAATTTGGTTGAAATTTTGGGGTTTCCAGGCCCTCTAAATGGCCGAAACGACATTTGCGGAGTGGCCTGGTGCTACAAATATCTAGGCATAAAATACAGGTCTCATGTGTGAAATTGCATGAATGTCAAGAACAAATCAGAGCAAAAAATGCAATTTGAATATAAGTTGTAAACAAGTGAATGAAAAAAAATGTCACTCCGTACAAGAAATTCATTTGATCTGCCTATTTACATTAAAAAAACCCTTTCTAGTACAGTCTGCTAGTGTTGGACAGGTTACGGAATTGCGCTGTCGTTTCGTGAATGTATAGCTATGCCCATGTGCATATACTTAAGCATATTAAACACACATTTGAAATTGACAAAATTTGAGATGATGACAAAGTATCCTTACCTGTCGGGGATGAGGGATGAATCCACCGAAATTTTATTCTTTAAATTTGGTTTGCTCGTCTGCTGAAATTAGCCTACACTTACTGTACCTAAACTACATACCATTTTTAGAAAGGATACTTTCCATAATAGTTACTTAATGTTTACATATTCTCAACTCATCTGAGGAATGAAGCACAGCATGAGTAGTAAAATGTTTTGTCTTGAATTAATTTGAAATAGTTCAGCGTCGTATCACGTGACAAGGAATACCCGCGAAATAAATACAAGCAAAATATACGCACCATGCGTAATAAATGTAGCCTATATATACAAAGAAGTGTGCAATTGTTAAATTCATTTTATGGCCACTTGACTTAGGTCTATTTAGTAGTAATAATAGGCTCTACGTCTGACAGCATGAACCTCGATATGATTTGATGGGTTGCTCTGGAGCCAAGATTACCAACGGGCTATGGTACATAATGTGGAACTCCAATTCTCAATGCAAACCGCCACGTAGATTTTTGCATTTTGAATTTACTCGCTGCATTTACCTAACGTCAGATGTGGGATTTCAGTTGTGTACACTAATTTTGGCTGACATATGATCATAGGACAATATCGGCCCAACGGAGACTAGCATACGTCAAAATGTTTATCTATCCCTCCGTGAGTGTTCATCGCTTTCCGAAGTAGTGAATAGGTCAAACCGATGGACGCGCAGTACAGGCTTCTGCTCACGAGTATCACATTACGGCATTACGGGACCGCCAAACTATGCAATTGGAAGATGACTATATGCTATACATAGCCTCCAGAGTATTCACGGAGTATTCGTAGAAATGTTGGATATTAATTTAAGCAATCAGGCAATAGCAATTAAATACATTAAATTGAATGTTTTCTGAAAACTCGGCAAAATGAGGGGGGGGGGGGGGGGCTAAACAAGAGTTGCCCCCTTCTTTTTTTCAATGCCCCCCCCCCCCCCTCCCGGTCAGCCCGCCACTGTGCAGGGATGCGGGCGTTGAATTGAGCTGGGAGTAGAAACATTTGTTTGAAGAAATACCGAAATGATAAATCGAGCATATAATAACTGAACATAAATACCTCTTTCACTCACTCTTACAAAGTTCAATTCAGCCTGTATTTCCGATCTCATTTCCCAGCCACGAAGTTATACCCATACTGTAGTAATCTATTGTATTGACTGATATACAAAAACGACCAATTGGAAAAAAATGTTGAAACGATAGTGTTATGGAAACATTCTTATTTCGGGAATAGGTCCATGTAGCGCAACATAGACATATGTTGTGGCCGGCCGGATGTTTCGAAAATCCGCCGATGGTCACAAATTTCTCCAAGTATAGAAATGATATGAGTGCTGCAATTTTTTGATGAAGTTATATTGGAGATGAGGATCGAAAGATGGCATGCATTTTAATATCATTGAGCTCATTTTCGGAATATTTCGAAAGCTGAAAACTAAGTCAAATAGTCGCATTCGTGAAGCCTATACGCCTTTTCCATCAACTGCATTCTTGTGAATAAGGTGTGACGAAGTATGCGATTTGAAGTCCTCATTAGATATCGCTGCTTCCTCTTTCGGGGTTATGAATCATTGGCCATAGCTACGGTGTTTAACGACAATGAGAACATGCATGACGCACGTATACCATAGCTGTTTTGGATTTTCTATGTCTTTCAATCGGGAATGCGTTGGTCAGTGTGTTTCATGAAGTTCAAGATGAGCGCCACAAATTTGGCGCGTAGCGGACTGGAAATTGTGGTTTGAATGCACCCAAATACCGTGATAATATCATTCTCTCGGCACCACAACTTCACAAACCCGAAACACTATCCTTACGGCCTGCGTATTGCGAATTACTTTTAAAATCACATTTTACAAGTGGATGGACCAACAATCACATGTGAGGTTCGACTCCGTCGCATCACCCGTGGAAATATGCATGCGTTGCGCTTTCTGGGCACACTACTGAACACCATATCTCCCCATCAGCCGCAGAACTAAGTTGTTCGCACATTCATTATCCGTGTTGCATGGCAACCACAACATGATCGATCGATCATGCGGAGCTCGATGCGGAGCCCACCACAGGTTGGCGCGTGCCTACCAGATTGGACACAAAATTGAACCACCCGATTCCACAATAAGGTGTTTCCATTAGTATTTACAACAATATTTTGGGGTGTTTGATGCAGCTCAGGTCACTATAAAACATAAAACTAAACAGCGCCCTCCCCTTTCTTCCTCAGAAGCTCCTGTTTCTCCGCCGCCATATTTTCGTTTGCATTGTTAACTTCGACCTTTCCCGCGCGAACAATCTACGCCGAGCAATGACATGTTTGAGACTGCATGACACCCATCCCACGCTAGGATGGAGCCCATCGCATTTCTATCTAAGCGGAGGGTCACCATAGGTTGGCGCATAACGTCCAAATATTATCTGGGCTTCAATGCCCAGGCTCAGATGACCGAAAATAACATGAACGACATAGTTCTATTTTTCACACTCATATTTCGTCGTACTTCAACCGTCACACGTTTGACACGGCTCCATCGCATATGCTTTTGTAGATGAGTATCGGCCATTATATGTAACAACAGTGTCAATGGCACAGTAGCTCACCTACCCATTCGTAGTATTCGGATCTAATGTGAAGGTGATGTCCGATTATTCTAAATGATGTCCATCAAGTCAAAGCATGACTACCTGTACTATGCCTCAATGTCGTCGCCAATGACG
Source organism: Sclerodactyla briareus (assembly GCA_026419785.1). Taxonomy (NCBI): domain Eukaryota; kingdom Metazoa; phylum Echinodermata; class Holothuroidea; order Dendrochirotida; family Sclerodactylidae; genus Sclerodactyla; species Sclerodactyla briareus. Next base: position 73,728 of record JAODTK010005591.1, on the reverse strand, counting down.
GTTGTAAATAGATTGGAGTATCGTTCTTGAAAGCCAATAGAAGTTTAAAATACGTGACTTTGAAGACAAAAGATGTTCTACGAGTATTCGAGTTTAGCCGCGTCAATCTACTGTAGCAGAAAACGTTCCCGTATTTCCACAAAATGACTGAATATGACCCCCAGATAACATTCAAACTCGGACTCCTGATCAATAATACTGACCATCCAATGGTTTTTGTAGGAATATAGGTTGTTTGACCGATCGTACGGAATAGCAAAAATTGACTCCCAAATGAACTCTACTGACGTCTACTTTCTGAACACGCCACATGCACCATTGGTCAGATAGAGTATTAGACAACAACCTATCCTTTTCATTATGTAGAAGTGTAAGCCGTTTGACTGTTCCGACAAAATGGCTGAAATTCATCCCTAGATGACCTAAACGACGGCACATTCTAATTATCGGTCAATAATACTGACCAACTTCCATGATCATCCGATTCATTCTGTGGGAGGAGAATCTGACGAATAGGCCCAAAATGGGGTACTGGAAGAGCCCAGTGATTCAACAGGATCGCACTCGGTTCGCTTCGTGATCGCCGTCATGGGGAGACGTCTGACAGGGTCTCAGGGGAGAAGGTCACCCTCTAACAGGCTTCCACTCTCTAACATGGTATTCATGTCTCCACTTTCCCTCTCAAGAACTTAACAATAATATACTGATATAGCAACAAACAGTAGAATAAACCCCACTTTGAACCTGAGTCACATTTCTTTTTTTCTTTACTTCCAGGTGAAAATACCTGCCCGAATCCTGGCGACCCGGACAACGGGGTGAGGTTTGGTGATGATTTCACAGTTGGTGCGGATGTGACGTACTTCTGTCACGCCGGGTATGTCATGCAGGGGTCGTCACAGCGGGTCTGTAACGGGTGCGGAATATGGAGCGGCTATCAAACTTCTGCGTAGAGAACGTCGATTCGGATTTCTCATCCTTATCCTCTTCGAACGGGGGAGAACCGTGGTCATATAACGAATTTTAATCAGTTGTTCATTTATATAGATTAAGGGGCCAGTCTTGAAGAACTCTCATACGAAAAGTTGACACGTTGCTACATAGTACGATGAATGCTTCACGAGACATTGTGAAGAAGGGTTTACCAAATAATGAAAGGTAAAAGTATTCAACATCGTTGAAAGTTGGAAAGTCGAATTTTCCAACCATTTCCTATATTAAGCGTATAGCTTGTCAATTGAATCAACCTGCTAAACTCACTTTACTCATATTTACTGAACACTTGCCTATCCCTTCGATCACTGCGATTAGATAGAATGGAACAAACGATATATTACCCGTGTCCAGTTGGATTGATGATATGGACAAGTTGAAGTGTTTGTGTAAAACACGTCACGATAGCACGTGAAAAGTAACAACTCACAAGATCGTGTGGAAAGTAACAACACTCTATTGGCTTGGTTACGAATGACATAGCTGACGTCACATGTTCGGTTTAAACCGACTGAACACGGTGATATAAACATAACACAAGGAGCGCACGTGGCGCGCAGATCGGCTAGGCTATTAAGGTATAATTCTCTTGAATTGAGACCATTACTTCCGCAAATCACCCCGCTCGTCCAGTTGGGCTTAAGGTGGTTGACGTCGTTTAAATGTTTAAAGAGTTCTTAGGATTCACCCTTGCCAGCAGCTGCAAAGAAAGTATCGTAATTGGTGTGCCAACCAGACCCGAGCAAGTGTAGTCAAACTGTGGTGGATTGAAAGTCTATCTACGGCATTGAGATAGCATTGGCTATGTCAGTACCACAACACCTGTGGCACCATCTGATTCTTTCAAAGAATAAAATGCGATCAATGGACGATGCATGAAAAATAGGTTATTTTCCATGTCACCGGAAAACAGTAGCGAATTAAAAGATTTGGCTTCGATAGCGCCGGTACCACTCTAAGGACAGGTAGAGCCTTGGGGTCTATTGTACGCGAGAACGATGCAATAGGAATAAAAGAACAATATGGTAATCCGTTGTTGTACACGCCAACTCAATTTCAGCTGCCAACAATAAATCTGTGGTTATCGGCCAAAAATCATGTCATTAACAAAAGTACAAGATGTAATTACCATTGCCTCATACAAGAGGCGGCCGCGAATGCCACAAAACTTTATAGATAAGGATGAAACATTGAAGTCATATCGGTGTCATTTGTGTATTCTACTCGCAGGGCAGTCGCCAAGGTTACAACAATTATTAGAGCACTTCAGAGGTTCAATTCAGACGTTATCGATACTGATAGAGAAAGCAGTGAAAAATGACGGATTTCTCTAATAAAAATGATGTTATTCTTGTGTTCCAAGGTTATCAAATACTTCCATGACCAGATGAACTACGAGCCCACACTGTGCTCGTTTCCGGTGAAGCCCCCGCTACTCACCACTTGCGAAATTTTAGAATGACGAGCTGGGCAAGGTATATGTCCCGATACCATAATACTTACTAAATCAACTTATAGTAGGAATTCATAAATAAGCCATCGTAGCCTTGACATCAATATTGGAGAACACATAAGTTGGGAGGGAATCCATATTATCCTCGAGGGGAATCATATGTATGATTACCTATTCAATGATCGGGACAACCGGAAATATCTTTCATTAGGCCTATTCCGTGCGGTATACCTCTCTAGGAACGAAGCGGTCGCTTCTCGTGGCAGATTAGCTTAGTATTACATCGATACCAATGTAACAACCGATACCGGCATCCTGATGGGAGGGCTAAGCACATGCTGTGTCGATTTCAGTCGATTTTACGCAGATCTGGAATGAACCAATGATGTTAAAAGTTTGCACTCAATACCTTACCTCTGGTCCTACTATGGAATATCTGTTTGTAATTAGCAGGTAAAAAGGGTACGCTACAATCGCGAATACATTGGCATCATATAGCATTATTCCCTAAATTAATTGTATTGGACGTATGTTCCTTCGTGTGATGATGAGTCGAGTGCTCGTGAGCTGTCCTAGCAAAATAACCCAAGAATGAATGGTCTCAAGACTATCCTGACTATGTGTACAGAGTATCATCACACCACAGTTCTAAGCCTCAGGGCTGTTACTAATATCGTTTTACAAGTAATCATGTCTTGCCGTCCATTCGTCAGATTCGTTCGGTTTTCGTCGACAGGTTCGTCACATCACTCATAACTTCTAAACCGTATATGCGATCAGGTAAATTGGTGGGCGGATGAAGCATGTCATTGCCGAGGCTAAGTTACATTCTTGTTTGTTATAGTGTAATCGTTGTTCATCCGTTCATCCGTTTGTCCTCACATTCTCATGAACTTCCAACCATACCATGCGATTAGGTATTTAAATCCCAATATGTTACCCCAAATTTACAACAACAGTCTAGACCATGCCAGAAGACATTAATCTCGGTCAAATATCTCGCTCAGTTTCTAGTTTTGTTATATTTCTCACAGAAGACTCTGTAGAAAGAGGTGGGATTCTGTTTCATAACCTCCTTCATTATGTAGGCATCTGCACTGGTAGCCCCCGAGTTAGACCAGTAGAGAGATCTTGTCATCGACTTTCCTCAATTTATTGGATGCTGACAAGTCAGTGAGACAGGCACAGTTAAACTCTACCAGTTTGTTTCTATTGTTCATGCTGCAGGCCCACAGATAGCGGGTGTATTGTGGCGATTCGGGTAAATTGCTGTTAGGGTTTATGATTGGTACATAGCGAATATTATGCCAACCAGGCGGTTCGACATAAAAAGAGTATTGAAAAATAGTCTAATCAGAAAATGCGGAAAAAGGGCCCAGGTTTTACAAGTTCATCATGACCGTCATGAGCTCAAATGATGTGACATGGTTTGACTCAAAACCTAGGCACATAGTTTACCTACCAGTGACCGAAGCTCCAGAGCATTCAAAGACATTCAATGGAAGTATCACTTTTCAAAAAGCTGGTCTGAATGTTGGGAAATAATAATTCAGTAAATCCTATTTATAGCATACGGTATTGCCGCGCTACATGACGTTGCGATGGCGCTTGTTTTTTTTTTTTGTTTTTTTTTTTGTTTTGTTTTTTATGGAGGAAGGGAACCTGGTGGTAATAGAGTCGTCTATACTAGTATACAATCACAACACTTCTCAAAAATACGAAAGTGTTTTAGTTTTTTAGCAAATACATAATTTACGTCGTACCGAAAAAAAGACGACGCATAAATACGCTTAGTTCAACGGTAAATAGGAAAATGTGATATCAGGTTGATTTGGCAAAATAGCCAAATCAGATGTTCATCATCATTGCGATAAGGCGGTTTAGGCTGTGGTGTGGTGATGGAAGGCCTTGTTCTTATTCCAGACGACTCGGTATCGCTGTTTGTAGCCTGACTGTCTCCTCATCCAAATAACACAGCACTTATGTGCTGCTGGCTGGGTAGTCTTGATACAGCGTTACATTATAGGCATCGATACTTTGCCTGTGCGATATAGGAAGGCGGAGTATCACCTTCAGCGGAGTCTGGACTGTTTTCCTCTGTGTTGCTGAAAAGGGTGTCAGTGAGTTACCGCCAACGCTGCAGCATGGCAGTTATATAGGGATATATATTGAGGAACAAATAGATATAACGTTTTAGCTGGAAAGACGGCTGCATGGAATGTGAACAAAACAAGCGGGCCGCCCGATGCACTTGATGGTAATTTGTTCGTGAAGAAAAACCTTCGGTAAAATGGCAGCTGTATCGGGCAGACTGACATATTAAGGGCCATGGATCAACAGTCGCCAGCTATGGAGATGAATAGGGATCATGGATGTAACAGATAGTGTACCGTGGGACTCTTAGATATTGAGGGGTGATATATGTACAATTCCTGAGGTCTGGTATTACTAATATATTAGCTTGTAATATTCATTAAAATTTAAATTCTGATTCTTCAGCACAGTCTTGCAGATTATAGAATTCCGTTACTGAACTCATTGTTATTTTCCAGGGAATCGACAGTTGAACACTAGCGTGGAGTAGGTAGCGTGTAATAAATGACGAGATATTCAATTCAATACAGTACCCTGTTTTTTATTTTATTGATGTCACTGTGGGTTGTGCTGCTCATTAGAATATTATTTGAAACGATTACTACTAAAATATTCAAATAATGTAAAAAATCTCCGCGTGTACCGGTAACACATGCCGTTGTACGTCCTCACAGAGTCGTTCCCAAACTCTAAGAAGCAGGCCACAGGAAGCTTAAGACAAAGTAATACATGCCCCTTGTCCAGCCCGTACTCAGAGAATGAGAGCTGACCCTAGCCTCTATCAACTGTTATGATATAAGTTAGAGTTCTTCACACAGGGATTCTATGTGAACTACACAACGGAATGTTGGTTTAACAAGTGTTGCTACAGATCAGTTTTATCAGTCTTTGTATGGTGACTATGGATATCGGGTGTTCAGAGAAGTAGTGCCACGCCTCCGTGTATAACCTTGGGTTTAGATTACCGGGGTGGACTAGGACAGGATTTTTTTTACCAGAGTAACATGACACCCCTTGCCGACACCTATAAGCCAATGATCGGATCCGCAAAACGATACAACAAGGTAATACGAGTAGAAAATCAGGAAACACCTAGTTGAAGGTTCGCGTTAGCAGCTCCGCTGAATGTTTTCCCAAACCACCAACGGACCTGAGAACGACAGGCCATGTGAGGACCTGTTCTGAATGTGAATCTCTGAACAGGTTTGAAGAAAACATTCATTCGGTATGACACCGGAAGCTCCAACCACGTTGCCGGTCAGGCTGTAGGTCGGTCGGCCACAATTGCAAGGAAAAATATTCAGGCACGTATGTCAGTATGTGTGTGTGTGCGTGTGTGTTCGTCTTTGTGTGTGCCATCCCTTGCCAGCATGGCTCCCAACGAACACCAGCATGAGTGTGAGTTCAAATAGGCCGGATTCCATAGATGCGTATGCGTATCCGGGCCGATGTGAAAATCACATATTTACGAGAAAGAATGTTTGTTTCAGAAGAGAAAAAGCTATAAGTGTATGCGAGAAGACCATGAAAAGGCAGCAGCCCATGCATTTGGTCGTTGCTTGCATTTTCGAGGAGGATATTCCACAGAATTCATTCGCGGTTATACGTATCCCAACGCATTGAACATGTGCTTATTCGCTATTCAGCGTTGGTTTGCCTTCATTTATGAATTTTTGGCTTCTGTGGAACCAATATCTACCTTTGCAGACTAAATAGAACACATCTAAACACTAGTCCCCGCCTCAGTTACAAAACAATTGGCGATTTTTCACATACGCATACGAATCGATAGAATCCTAGCCTTAAGATGTGGGTCGAACATATTCTGAGGATGAAACAGTCGAGTCGAGTGATGTGATTTCCACAAAAAGGTCTAGGGATCGGCATACCTCAGAACGGTGCACATGTATGCCAAGGGTCAAGGTACTCAACGATCAAGAGGGGACAACCTTCGAAGAGCTTGACAGCATGAAATTTGGAGAATGCAAGCATTCGTCAAACTTGTGTGAGGATCGAAATAATGAGGTAGAAAGGCGCCATTGGATTGGGCGTTTCCATCAGGGGTCCTGATTGGATGAACCCCGAGGGCAGGCTTGTCAACTCAATATCTCTGAAGGCACACAACATTATGTAAGTAAATTTAATCTTGACATCAAACATCTGTTGGTGTTCATGGGGGCTAAATTGGACTTCCTTGTGGGGCCACATCTATTGGACCTAATGAAATTTTTGGAAACTTTCGGGTTACCCGTTCAAGGCCCAGAGAGAAAACTTTCGCCTGGAATCTTAATAATTCTCTTGCAAAAAGCCGTATCTTCAACGGTAAGATCTGTTACTTATCATATTGATAAATGGTGATTACATGCAAACGATAAACCAAACACAGTACCGGAATATTCACAAAAACAATAATCTGTTCCTATCATAGCCTTCAAAAGTTGAAAATGGCAGATTTCAATTGATCGAATAAGTACGGTTTGCCGATCGAATAAGTGAACACTTGCATTAATATGTGTCCAGTGTGAAGCAATCAGGGGCTCATCGTGGTTACCATTGCATTGGCATAAAGAAATTCTCCATATCTTATGAAACATAGAGAACGAAATAGACTAATGAAAGCCAAGCGTAGGAGGGTGGTTACAGATGAAACCAAGCCGAAATAACAGATCCAAAGCTCATTGCTGACAATTTTAATGAGTGACTTTTCATCTGTTGCTCAGGATTAGCGGGGTGAGATCCGGCGAGTAACCGATCTCCTTTGTATTATGTCAACAAAATGTTCAGAGTCAATTTGTGTTTTCAATGATCGCTGATGAGGTCGTGAGTACTGTTCTCAAATTGAATCAAGCAAGCGCCGGGCAACGACCACATACGAACAACGATGTTCTTAAATCAATTATAATCGCTATTGCTGTACCTTTAAATCATGTAATCAAACTGCGTTCGAAAAATGGTATTTTCCTCATCAATTAAAAGTGGCAAAAATTATTCCAAATTTTAAAGTGGATGGAGATCAAGTTATGTTCCATTATAGACCAATTTCTGTTGCCTTCTATCTCAAACACTGTATGCGCGATAGTGTATAATAGATTTTATAAAATGTTTTTGAAGGCATAACATTTTGTTTACTAGTTCAATATGGTTTTAAGACAACATTCGACTTATATGGCGGCCCTAGATCTTGTTGATAACATTCTTTCAAGGTTGGATCCAAAAACTTACAGTGCACACTTTTTGTTAGATTTGTCAAAGGCTTCGATTACGATCGATCATAGTATTTTGATTCGCAAACTGCATGCTTATGGGATTAGGCACAGCAGCCGATTGGTTTAAGAGTTACTTAGAAGATCGTCATCATTATGTTCAATTTGACAAAAATGTGTCAAATGATCCATATGTAATATTGGAGTCCCACAGGGATCAATTCTGGTCCTTTATCATAGATTATTCTCTATATAAAAACGAGATACATTGCTCTTCCCAAACAGCCAAAATTTTTCCTTTTGCAGCTGACACCACGGTCCTCTTTCAAAATAATTCAAAAAGTCGGTCTTTCATTGTTCGAATGGTCACATTTTTTTCTTCAACCGTCATTCAAACTTCGAATGGACCCTGACGCATGAGTCCTATATGCCTATGGTCCGTCGGTCTCGAGATACTCAGGTATATGACCAGGTTTAATATATGTGCTGGTCCAAAATTTCTGTCTCTCTTCTGGCAAATTTTCCATTAGGAATCAGCCGTTTAGGCCATTACTTGTTCAAGTAGCAATTATCCTGTTAACGATTTGGAAAAAAAAATAACATGACCGGATGTGCGACTAAGATTCTGGTACCTATTCGATGTGCATTCATCATTGGTAGCCTACCCTTATTTAGGGGAACACTTTAGTGATTATCTCGTACAGTGCGCAGGACTGACACACACAACGATAATCCTATACAAATCATTTGTGAACGGTTTCTGTTATCGAGGGGCACGTTATAACTCATTCTATGAATTGAGATCATTATCATTATTATCACTGAAATTTGATATTACCCAGTCGTAAATGGATTCTCTTGCTTGTCATGGGTGCCTGATGTCTTTGATCCGTAGTGGTCAATCTTTCCTACGAAGTTATTAGTTCCAACTGATTAGCACAATACTTATGGAAGCAGCGTGGTTTAGTCCTAAGTGATATAGAAAAAAGGTCTTTGTTGCGGTTCTGTATCTAAGTACTGCGTTGGCGATCGTGGTCTTAGTGGACATGAGGCTGAATGGAATTCAGCCAATCTAAGATAATAGGTTGCCACCGGGATAAAAATACACTGTGTTGCAACTGTCAGGATACCCACACACAGTTCAATTATGGGCAGTGTATTATCAGCACGTCATTCTACGCGATCCATTGACGCCCCCCCAAATGGAGAAATTACGCTCCCGAGAATGGAAGCCAGGGTTGATTAACCCCTTCACGAACCCGCTGCATACGCGAGTACCTGAAACAAAACAAGAGAGCTATTAGGAGTCATGCTGGTGTACTAATACGTCTAGACACAGGGTAAGCCGTAGGGATTTGTAAATTGTACCCCTTTCAGATGAAATAGTATGATGCGAACCGAAGGCAAACGAGATCATGCAGTTATGCACCGTGTATGTATGTGCCTTCTGTCTGTATGTGTTTGTGTGTGTGTGTGTGTGTGTGTGTGTTGTGTGTGTGTGTGGTGTGTGTGTGTGTGTTGTGTGTGTGTGTGTGTGTGTGTGGTGTGTGTGTGTGTGTGTGTGTTTGTGTTGTGGGGGCTCGACAACCCCCCTTGTCCAGCACACATTTAAGAACGCAAGCATGTATCAAGATCACAATTAGGGCACGTTTATTGCTCCTGTGGGGAGGATGTACACTATGTATGTTTCAGCACGATGTCAGCACGGATACTAATGAATGCAAGTCGTTGTAGTAGCACATATTGCGAGGATGAACGATTGTGTTTTGGTGTCAGGTCAAGGTCATCAAACGTCACCATAGGGCAATCCTTATATATATTAGCATGAAAACATCCGGAGTAAAATGGGTATTTGGAAGTTGTGTTCGTTCCAGGTGAACTATAGATCTGAACTACTTAGACCTCATTTGACCTCTGACATTGTGACTTCGAGGTCAGTTCCGCTGCATCCAACTCGTCTATGCACGAATCACCAAGTCAATTGCACTGAAGTAGCAACATTCTATCACGGGCTCTCTCTAGTTATGTCCTCCGTAAAAGGGTGAAACAACCTCTGAAACACTGATGAATTTCAAATCTGGTGACCTACTTAACCTCCCTTGACTTTTGACCTCATTCGGCTAAGACCTTGGACTCTGGGTCAATCTTCGTGACGACCAGACTCGTCTTGTTGCAACTATAGTGATAGTCATTTACACTAAAACCCTTCTATCACACACTAGAAGGGTGAAACAGCTATGATATCTGATGAATCTCGTGTTGTACTATTTATTTCATGTAATTAGACGTTATAAAAGGGTAAAAACTCGGTTAGCCAGAACGCTAATCTACTCGTGACTTTACTGTAACGATAAAACTCTACACAGAACGGTATGAAACGAAATGCTTATAGCTTATAGAGAATTAAATAACTTGAAATAGTTTAAACGGAAACACTGTGGAAATTATCCCAGAACGAATGTGGAAAAATAGAATATATGATAATGAGGCTAGAATTGTGTACACCATTTTAAACGTTAGACATAGATCATATCTAAGCGCATTCATAAAAATAGAAGTACTCATTCATTCCATACATCAAATCATTAAGTAACACGTACTCTTTTTGGTTTAACATGTTTTAATCCCATTTTGAAACGTTAAGAACACTATGAATAATATCTAAAATCCATTCATAAATGAAAGATCATTTAAATACCATACATTATATCAATTATTACAATTTAAATTCGTTCATTTAGCAATGTTTTAAGAGTTGCTTAGAAGTGGCACTAGAGGTTTGCATTTCTGCTTCTGTTGGATAGTTCATTCCAATCCCTAGCAGCAATATACGAAAATCTCCTCTTATGGTAAGTTTGTTTTCCCGCCAGTATCACCAATGCTACTGGAGTCCGTTTGAGGGAGTGATTGGTGTATTTCGCGTGTACTAGAACATCTAGTTAATACGCGGTGCTTGGCCTCCTAATTCCTTGTTACCATACACGTCGTTCACTTCGTGATAGCATATGTATCGGTTTCCATTTAACTTTTGGAATAAATCGTTGAGGTTTCCCCTCTCACAAGTAAGCATTCATGCCGCTGTTTTTTTGCAGGCGAAATATTTCTGTAGTACACTTTCTTACAGTCCCCCAGATGATACTGCAATAATCTAAAATTGGAAGAATATATCTATTATAATGAAATTTTCGTATTAATATCAAGATATGTTTTTACGCTGAAATGGCCAATCTACTTGTTATTATTTTTTACAAATATGGTCCATCTGACTTCTTCCAAGACCTGTTGCTGTCAACCATATAGCTTCTCACACGATACATTTCTCATACTGCTTTCACCAACGGTTACTGTTAAAAGCCGCGTTTTCCATGCACGCGTGCGTGCGGGCGGGGCGTCGACACATCGCTCATCGTATTCAATCATGGAGCCGTTTCCACGCACGGGGACGGGCGGGCGGCGGGCGTGCGGGGGGCAGGTCGTTTTTCTCGATCGTCATGTCGCGTTTGTCCGCCCGCCCGCGTGTCCGCGTGGTATTTCGCGTCAATCAATTCCCGGGATTCCCTGCATCTTACCGGCTTGAAGCCGGAGAATGGAGTAGTAGAGGAAATTTAGGTCCAATTAGTGTTCCAAACAACATTCAAAACTTATTCTACCACTAGGGATTAGATTTTTATTTATACAGATTGTGTCTAAATTCACCGCCTAGACACCTTTGGAACCATCTTACCTTTTCAAAACAACCGTGATATTCCAAGTATTGCTAATTAAATCTCCAAAACCTGTCAATTGTGAAGTTTTTAAATGGTGGGGGCCGTAATCGTTGACATCTAAAACAATGGTTTTCAGAATGAACACCGGTGTTTAGGTTAAACACTAGTAATGCTGCCAGTATTTTGATAACAACGTCAACGACAACAACGACAATGACAACAACGACAACAACAACAACGACCCCGACACAAACAACGACGACAACGACAACAACTGCAACACAACACACATCACGACAACGACAAGGACAACGACACAACAACAACAACAAAATAATAACATAATAACAATAATAATAACATAATAAACAATATAACAATAATAACCTGAAATAAATAACGATAATATAAATAGTATGTTACATCGGTATTAAATCAGCGCATAGACACACTAAAGTGGAGAAGAGGTGCGGTGGACTCCAGAAAAAAACGGCCCCGCCCGCCCGCGGGCATGGAAACGGAGTCTTGCCAAAAACGCCGCCCCCGCCCGCCCGCCCGTCCGCCCGCCCGCCCGCCCGCCGCCCGCGTGCATGGAAAACGCTCCAACCGGCCACGTTTAAGGAATATAAAGCAGAAGGGCCACACCATCACAATACTCAAAAATGCAAAAAGGAAACAGCGCTTAGACATAACCATATTTGGATGCCCCCCCCGGTAATCACATTTCGGTCAAATAACCATGTATTTGTCCCTCGCATACTACGTTTCATATAACCTGTTTCGTGTAAGTACCATTGGGTTGTGAACTGCAAACCAGTAGCCCTTTTGGTTGCACCTTTTGTCCAAATCGTGAACATGACTAAAGTTCACAACACATCGTCTCCTATATCCTAACGCTAACGCCGCCATGATGCAAAGCGGAAATGTACTCAACCGATCATAAGAACTGGAACACTTTTTATGTTCACTTTCACCCCTGTTCGAGTCCATCTGGGCTAAGGATTATCCATATCGCCGCTGGTCGTGCCATGCAGCATCAACTGAGGCCGCCCTAAACTTGGTCCTTCATTAAAATTCTGTAACGATACCCACATCGTCTATAGTTGAACAACCCCCTGTTCCACAACACTTTAGGCTGTTTCCGTTACCAGTTCACATCCTCAGTGTCGAGACAAGTGGGTGGAACAAACAAAGCAGAGTGGCTGTTAACAGTTGAAAAGGCATGCGTGTTTTTTTTTACGTTAAATAGCCAAATCGTTATCTACCCGTATGTATACCTGTCCACCTCTGAATCACCAACCATACCATCTCCATCTAAGCCTGTCCATATGTCATGGATAGTGTCTGTTGTCTCTAGCTCGCCCTCTACAGTTTTAGCCGAGACGCAATCGTTTTGTGTAGTGCTTCGTCGTTTGCAAAAACATTGCAATAACAATATCAACATCGGTACTACTAACCTGACTAACAGCTTGAATTGACAGAAACATCGAGGCTACTTCTCGACTCATCTGCTACCAACACATCCCACTGATATCGATGTCTCACGAGGCCTCTCATACCAACAGACAAATTGGTTTGTTTCTTTCGTCGTTGTGCATATACAACATTTTATGCTGCGGGAGAGCAGCTCCTACAAGTCATCAATGTCTCTCCGTCCGTTCGTTCGTGTCGTCCGTTTCGTTTGTCGTCCCTTCTGTTCGTCACTTTCATTCATAACTTCTAAAACCAATACATTGCCGATTCAGGTTTGAAACTTGGTGGGGTGGATGAACTTGCTACTGGCTAGCCTTAGCTTCATTTATGTTCGCATAGTGTTATTAGATTTTATTAAATCCAATTAATTAATTACCCCAATTTCCAACTTTATTTGAGCTCTTCTGACTGCCAGAAAAGTTTGTTTACATTACTCCTCCTCTGCTTAGGCAGTGTTTTTTACCTTATCTATCACAAGGTCCAGTTCTGCAGAATATTGACAATAAACCCTATTGTCCCAGGGGTGTAGTAATTGTCTTCATCCCACTCTCGATCGCCCTATTTACATTAGATCCTGCCTCCACAGGATTTGTATTACATTAAATCTCCTCAATCCAGTGGTGCCTAGAATGGGGCTTGTGCCCTTTCCCCCCCCCCCCCACCTAAATGCTGTTTGATGGTACTTTGTGGCGTGGTGTTCAACTATAATATGAGTGTCAACAATGTTAGATATTGGGGTCATTTTTTCTGTGGGAAGGTGTGTTTACACTGTTCACTGCCACAGCCTTAGGAATGGGCATGATACAATAATTAGGCTAATGTGGAATACATGTTTCCAAGTCATCCAGGTTATGACACATGTCATTATAGGTCAGAAACCTTGAATGTGAACGAACGATAAATGTGAAATGGCGAAAAAATGCAGTGTATTTGCCACTAGAGTTTTGCTGTCCGCAGCTACAAACGTTCCGACTGCACTTTTAATATGTCCTTCTTCTCCGGAACACTCTTGACGGTGACCCCAACGCTAATCAGTACGAATACAGGGCTTTATCTTTCCCATCAGGAGGCAACCTACATGCTTTTGTATTATAGTTTCGTCATAGTTGATGCGTAAGTTCATTGTTTGATCCTGAACTGATACCAACATAAACATACGTGCAATGCTTGATATTGTTGCAGTCCAAGTTTTTGTTTGCCTCTCCTTATTTTGAACGACTGTCCAAAATGTTCTCAAAACATGCAAAAACAATATAGTGTTCTACATCTTCAAATAAGTATTTCACACGACGACTTTGACATCTGCGATCCGGAGATAATCGGTGCTGACAAACCACACACCTAACGCGCACGACGCACACACACACACACACACACACACAACACACACACACACCCCCACAACACACACACACATATACAATACATCTCGAGTGCACATTTAACATTTTGGGTTTTGAGATACGTTTCGTTCAAGAAGGGTGGCCTTTACTTCCAGACCCTAATTGACAGGATAGTGATCCAATTATTAACTGGCATAATACTACCACTACTACTCCAAATCTCCCCATTGGACACAACGGCTCTGAATTTAAGCCACTACATTAGATTAAGCGCGTTTCCATGCACGCGGGCGGCGGGCGGGGGGGGAACGGGCGGGCGGGCGGGCGGGCGGGGCGTTTTTGGATGACACTTTTTCCATGCACGCGGGCGGCGGCGGGCGTTTTCTCGAGTCCACGCACCTCTTCTCACACTTTGTGTTAATGAGCAGATAGAACCTATGTAGCCTTTGACTATTTTTATATTTGATTATTATTATTGCTATTATTGGTATATTATGGTTGTTGTTGTTGTCGTGTTGTTTGTCTTGTTGTTGTCGTTGTTGTCGTTGTTGTCGTTGTCGTTGTTGTCAAACACCGGACGCATACTAGTGTTTAAACCTAAACACCGGTGTTCATTTTCTGAAAACCATTGTTCTGAATGTCAACGATTACGGCCACCATTAAAACTTCACAATTGACAGGTATGGAGATTTATTAGCAAATACTTGACATATCAATTGGTTTAAACATGTAAATATGTGTTCAAATAGGTGTCTGGCCGTGGATTTGAAATATAGACCAATCGGTATAAATATAAAATCCTCATCCTAGTGTTAAACAGTATTATGATGTATTTGGAACATTATTCGAACCTAAAATTGTCCTCTACTCTCCATTATCCGGCTTCAAGCCGGTAAGATTGCAGGAAATCCCCGGGAATTGATTGCGAAATACCACGCGGACACGCGGGCGGGCGGAAAAAAATCGCTACATGACACGATTCGAGAAAACGCCCGCCCGCCCGCCCGCCCGCGTGCATGGAAACGGCTCCATTGAAAATACGATGAGCGATTTTAGACGCTCCGCAAAGCCCGCCCGCCCGCCCGCGTGAATGGAAACGCGGTTTTATACGCGCTATAGCACATATGGTTTCATTATTATTTCAAGGATGTTGATTCCCCGAGTTACGCTACATATTTTGAGTTTGGACAGGGTGAAATCAATCATGTGTAGCCTTTATAACAGGCTGGTTTTACTGGTCTTGGGAGACCTCTAAATCTAATTCCATGTGGTACCAGGGCTAAGCAGGAAGTCAACGCCTTCCTGAGAGAGGATTAAGTTACAGAATCATGATATAGTGGGTCACGTCTGCTCTCCTCGTTATCCCTTAATACACCGACATATTTCGACAGAAAAGTAATCCTGTTAATTTCTAGCCGTGGATATCTAATGATTGTTCGTGGAAAAGGTAATAAACCGCCGACAGTCTAGCCTCTGTCGGAGGTTAGGTATACATCATACGTCAGCCCACGGGCAGATGGGTGAAGAACATCAGTGCTAATGAACAGAACATAATCTAGGGTGTACACATTCTACTTGTATTGGCCCATCACAATCAGACAAACACTTCACGTCACTTGGCTTTCAAATAATTTAGTGGGGAAAGGTTCATTTTCGAGGATATATTAAGTAGGGAAGGGAAAACCATCGAACATGAACAACGACGAAGACGGTCAGGATACAGCGATGAAAAAAGTGTTTCTTGCGGCAATTTTGATGTTCCAGAATTCAGGGCAAATTAAGCCGGCAAGTGTGGTTACATTAAGCTTTAAATGCACCCGGGGCCAAGTCAACTGAGTGATAATTGACATGAGCAGATTTTCCTGAGACTCTGGAGCGGGGGTTTTTCCTCCGTGCTTGAACCTAGGCCTATACAAGATACAAATTGATTGAGTGAGTTAATAACTGCTTAGATAACGTTATGCTGGATACAGTGCAAATACTGTTGCCCTTAAATGCAACGGCGCGAGAGTGGCCGCATTCGCTTTAGTACGGTCAGGCGCAGTTCTAGGTGGCATCGGCAGGGGATAATTAGGGATTGGGACTATTCGGGTGGAGCGCAACTAATAGCTTGCTCGGAGCGTACTTTTTTTTAAGTGAGTACCCTCAAGTCCTAAGTGAAAGTTCTTCGTAGCTGCAAACGCTTTAAATCATCTTAGAATGTGAGCCTCACATGTTCATGCTCTCCAGGCACAAAACCATTTTGTGAAGATTGGGGGGCTTGGAAGAATGTTTGTGTAGAGGGCCAATGGTCCTCAGCTTACCTGCAACCTACTGCCGCATTCGAATACGCATGGGACTGCTATAATATATATGAAACTACCGGCCAACTTGTCTCTTCAGTCCACTTTAGTCGACTAAAATGACCGGAGGGGGAGGGGGACCATAGAGTTAGTGCACTTGATGGTTTCCCAGTGGATACAGAATGCTTTGGCGTTCTTATTATCTAATATTAATAGTTATGAAATGATACTATTATTGTTTAATTGCCAATTATGATAATCATCAATCCTCATTTCTATTATGTTATGGCCTGCGGAAGTCCATAGAGAAGAATGTCTGTCTCTTCCTATTACAATCTAAATGACGATAGTTGCCTCATTAACCCTACTACTAGAATGTATATCGCGTGACTCGTACCCGTCGTATATGGCTTCAGCTTGTAGTCGGGGTGTGGTGAGTCATTCCCAACTTAATATTTGTTTTGTGTGGTGTAGACTCCTGATTGATCCCTCCGTGCCAACAAAAGATTATTTGCCCACAGCAGCCCAAGTAACACGAGCGAGTCATAGTATCGTCCCCCTCCTTTTAGATACCCATTGGGTTGCCCTGCTCCTAACCTCCCTGGTTGGTTATTATCCATGTACTTTTCTATGTTGTTAATGAAATTTCGACTCCCGCGCCTTCCTGGTGGTGGAGTCTGATGTCCCTCTCAATTCATTTGGATCTGGATTGTCTCCCGTTCCAAGCGGCTCACTGCTCGACGGGCGCCCGGTTAATATGCTCGCTATGTTCATGACAGCAAAGCCAGCTATTTCCCGATGAAATGTCACATTAAAACGTCTCTTCGGCTAAAAGCGGATAGAACAATTAGGCCTATGCGATACTTCACCGTGTACAAAGAAGATGACTCGAGTTACTGACGGCAAATGCGGGCGATCAGTTGGGCATTAATTGGGACGCGTAGTTAACAGCGCCACTTAGGTGAGATCAGAAACGACCACTTGTATAAGTATTCAGAAACTTTGCCAGTCATGGTGCGCTGCTTACTGAAATAATTGCGATGAAAGCGCACTGCGCGGAATTGAAGCAAACCCACGTAAGAACGCCACCGCAGTATGTCAAAGATCGAGGTGGTCTTAGTGCGCACCAACAAAATGAAACGGAAACTCTTTCATCCCAGGCCCCTGATCTTGTTCTTGATATACTGGGTTTCAACAATATTCATTGCGTTAGCGAAGGGTTGAATGATTGGGGGGGGGGGGTGTAGAGATTTATGTTTTTGGCCGACGGATCTGGCAATTATGACTGATATGGGGGGAGAGGGGTCTATCTACTATATATCTAAAATGGAGGGGTTTTCCTTCCCCCTCCCCCTGGAACAAAAAACAATTTTGAATATTGAAAACTTCCTTCAATTCACTCTGTGGCAATATTTTCAGTAAAATAGGACGTTCAGTAATTACTCCGCCCCCGCCCACCCCGTACCGGACCCTTCCCAATTTGGAACGCCGAAAATTTGTGCCCGATTCCTGACTGAACAATGCCCAAATTTTACGCAGCTCGTGATTATATGAAGCAGACCATCAATTCCCACGGCGCGCGAAAACGCGCAACATTTGACACTTCAATGGTGCAATTGATAGGCAAGTTTCGGCATTAGTCTCTTTCTTCTTTTTTGTTGTTTTCCCCTTTCCACAAAATTATTATAGGGTATCTCTAACCAGCTATTAACTTATCTGTGCCCAAGTTTTGGTAGTTTTTCCTGCCTGAATTTTCTATTTAAAAAACTGGGGGGGGGTTGCCCCTCTATCTCTCGCTTGTACTCTAGCTCTGCTGGCTCTTGCGTCGCATGATTCCCCTCTTAAAACCGCCTGTTTCAATTGTTTCATCTGGGAATTCTTTCTTAATTGTTTACATCAAAAGGCTTTAATTTTTCATGTATCCTGGAATATGGACCAAAGCCAAAATTTTCAAAACTGGTCAGTCTCATGGGAAAAAAATTAACGCTACCGCCTTATTCCCCCTTTGTGGCCGAATTGCCGACAGACGTTCGGGTCCAACCGTTCCAATTACAACGGCGCGACGGCCGTCACGATATGTTTGCCGGTGCGCCATTCTCTTGCCGACTAGATGCCGACCAAAAGTCGAAATAGCCCATAATGTCTGGCCCCGTTTTTTCTCTTTATTCCTCTTTCCATTCTCTGACTCCCCCTTCACTCCCTTACTTGCCTTTTTTCTTTCCCTTCCCCTCTTCTCTTTTCCTTCTCTCCTCTTTCCTCTTCTTTCCGTCTTTTCCTCCCTCCCTCTTTCCTCTTCTTTTTCTTCTCTTTCTCCTTCTTTCCCGACAGACCGAAAATTTGCCGACGGCACATTACACATTACCCCCGCTCGCTACGGCCCGACAATATTGTACTACCCTGAGAAAACGCCTTAGTGCTCGCTTCAAACATGCATCATGCGATGTTTGTTTTTGGGGTTTTTTTTTTTACGAGTAATCGTTAGCCACCTTCTGTTCTGTGATTGATCAACAATGTATCTGACTATTACCAATTAAACTGAGCCTGTATGGCAATGCGATACAGATACAATGACCGACTCCACACAAAGGTTACTAACATTAAGTTCCAAACAAATCTTAGATCATTGATCATAAGCACCGAGCAAGTCTAGTTCGCGTAAGGGATAATAATATGTTATTATATGTCAGGCTATTGAAAAAATAGCTATGCTTATCATTCTAACATACTTCGTTTTTATATTACCCGTCTCACTGGAGGGCGTGCTATATTTCTACCCAAGTGAGATACAAAACATAAGCAACGTGGAAGTATGCATTTAATAAAAAACAATGAGTAATGTAGCAAAATGAATGGGTCGATGGAAATACTTACCAAATTAACCAGATTACCCAGTTCGAGCTGTGGGGCAACATTTCTGTGTGATGTTGTGAATAGCTACAACGACCACCGTGTAACAGATTCCCCGAATCCCTCAAACCCCCTATAGACCACATTGGTCAATAAGTTAAGTACGAGTGACCTAACAATTTTCACCCAATTCATGTCAGGAGAGGGGACCTGCGTTTTTGATGCAATCATTGAACCTTTTAATTACCCCTGGATACGTTGCTTTTAAAGAACTTAAATCGTCCCGTCGATTGTATTCACGGGGACTCGTGAGAGTAATTTCGAATCCCTGTCCACTTCGATAGTAAAGTTTCGTGACGTCATGGTTCCCAAACGCATTCACGTAATCTTGAACTCCGACCAAACAGCAACCCAGCCCATCCGACGTGATGTCATACAAACTAGGGCGAGACGACGATACACCTTTAACACCCCAACCTACATTGGCCACTATATGATCAACTGTCACTACGATCATTTTCTATGTCTGTGTCGATCGACACTAACTATTCCCTTTTGGCTATGGTGACCCTTGAATGACAAGAAATGAAACACCTTAGCATCTCACATTCATTGTATCGTTAGTCCCGGATAATAATTATTGTTACATAGAATGGTGTATTGTCGTCTCCTGCCATCGCCGTTACAATGTGTATATTCATCGTGACCCACTCTCATCCATTACTCAAACTCTGCAAAATGAGTAGCATTTTGAATTCGGTCTGGACATTGTGTTGTCAAGCAACCCACTCCAATTTACATAAATATCACAGGAAACTCAAATCAAGGGTTATCATGGGGAAACACACAGACCATCTAAGCGAGTGTGTACGAGCCAAAATTGGCTAACATATTAATTTTTCACAATTGTCTCGTTTTCTAACGAACACGCCCCTACCTATGGGAAAAACTCTGGACTGATACCGTGTTCACATATTTTTCTAGGCTTTGCCCTATTTTGCCCTCAGATGACATATAACCTAATCCCATACGATGTACTCATTGTGTGGAACTCGTTTATCGTGTCTCCACAAAGTAATATTGGCCGAAATATTAATAATAATAAAAATGGAAATTTAGAGGATTTGGAGACAGGAATCCTCCAAGCGCTTTTGAAACCACAAACAACGACAACCCTGAAACAGGAAAAACCAAAGAGAGAAAACAGAAACAATAACGATCAGAAAATCGTAGTAGAAGAACGTATAACCGTCTTGAGCCGTCGCTTCGAAGCTGACCTCAGAGTCCAGGAAGAAACATACTGCTGATCAAGTTATGAGATGAAACCAGGAAAAAATGGAATTATTCACCTTATAAGTGAGTAGAAGAATTCTAAAATTTCTTTGCCTTTCTCAGTTATTTTCAGGGGTAATGACGAGAGACACGGAAAATAGATCGTGCAGCAATGTTTTTGACTCGCGCACTATGTCAATAGATTGCAATAAGACCAACAACAAAGAAATTACAGGCATTTGGTCTCAGAGTTACTGCGTGGCCGTGGATCAATATTTCAGCAGTATTCTGATCGAGGTATTCACGAATGTTTTCCATCATTCTAATTGCGTGCAGATCTGACTCTGAAAATATGATTCACGTGACTATACATTCTAAGAAAAAGGTCCATGGTCATTTCTAAGTTACGAGATGAATAGGAATAATGATAAAAGCGTTGCCCAATTTGATGATAGGAAGCCAAGAGAACATCAGTGTGTGAGAGTAGATCGAATCAGGTTTCTTTTCATTGAGCGCGAGCATATTAGAACAGCACAAATATATGATGTACATGATTCATGCTTCCAGTGTCTTCACAGCAGCCGCATGATCTAGACTGGAGGACTGAATTGTCAGATAGAATTGAATTCATCGGCATGGACGACAGAGTGGGGGTGCTGAACAGTATGAATGCAATAGGCCCCGAAACAGATCTCCGAGGGACACTGTAGCCTATCAAGGAGGGTAGGGACATGGTAGAAACATGCAAGTCAGTAGAAAACCCACTCAGCCTTTTGCCATTGATATCAGTCGAAACAGACGATCAGTAAACTGTGTATAGTCTATGTATCAATACTGCACTGGAGTCAGGATGGCATCGTTGCTCTTATCTAGTCGCAGATAAAATATCGTTTTGTATACGAGGCAGTACTGTCTCAGTCCCAAAGCAGTGAGCAGACTGTATCCAGGTATTGGAGCATGGATACGTTTTAGCGAGCTGGTAACATTGTAGTGAATGACAACTACTCTTCAAAACCTTATTAAGAAACGGAAAATTAGAGATCGAGCAGTAGTTGGTGAAGGTCTAAGCATATAACCAGGCTTTCCCAGTCTTAGGATGACACAAGCCTGCTTTAACAGTTTGATGCTGAGGGAAAAACCCACAGTGGAACAAAGAATAGTAATGAAACGAAATGAAGAAGACAAATGATCCAACAAGCAGGATATAATAGTGAGGAGCTTGACTCGCTTCCAGGAACCTCGAGAAATGGTTGAAGTTGGTCGTACATGACGAGTCGCGACCACAGAGATCATGCGGATACAGATCCAAATCATCAAAAATTTCCTTATGGGAAAAACGACTCATATAAGGAAAGTTGTCACATCCACGACTTTTGCGTGAGGAGCAGCAATCTCGAGCCCTTTCGGGAAGTGGGTTCGTTGACGGCACGCAAGAAGATGGTTAATTCGATCAGTCCGTGTGATCAGAGTTTTTGAGGTACGGCAGCATCAGATTTAACAAGGAGGTTTTTTGTTATGCCACTGTTCCATGGAGTTTTGTGTACTACTGCAAGTCTGTCATGCAACTACTCGCGTTCAAGACAGCGACGCCTTCTCTTCAGCTCTCAGCTGTCGTTTCGGAATACCATAATGCATGAAACGAAGAATGACAGCTGTGTGGATTGAGGAAGCATGGCTGCCAAACATCCTAGCCGGGAGGGTCTTATATTCACTGACCAAGGTATCCATTTCCACAGCAGGATGTATGCGCAAAAGTGCGGTCTGCACACCAGCGTAAATGCCATCGGTGGCTCATATTATGGGGTGCACGGATAGTTGTTCCCTTGGTGCACAGACCCGGGACGGCAGACTCTGGAGAGATACTTGGTTACAAAATAAAGCCTAGCTGGATATTGACTGAAAGAACTCATCCTCGCTGGTGATGGGTGGGTAGTTCCAGGGTGTGATCACAATTATTTGTGGGCTCACGGATCAGTTGTTGGAGATGTTGTGTCTAATCAATCAAGATTGATGACAGCATCACGGTCATCCTCAATATTTACGTGAGCATTAAAACCATCGGTCAGTAACAGCGTTGTTGATCCGACTGTCGGAATTTCCAGAAGGGAGAAATATAATCAGAGAATAGCGAAGAAGTGAGCCTATTCTTGTTACTTGATAGAGAGATAACAAGTTGGAAAGACGTAGCAGAAGAAGGAAAAGTACCGTCCACATACCCCAAGGAATTGAACACACGTATGTCACGAACTAAAATAGCAATTCCATCGCCTGTACTTTTTTTTACCGCAACGACGTCATTCCCTGACTATTCCCTTTTAAAACGAGTTATTTCAGAATAGAGAAGTTGTAATTTTCTCGTGTCTTGCGTTATATAATTTTCACACGTATTGCTAAAAGCAATTTTATACTTGTTCAAAGTTATCGACTCCTACAAAATAGCGGTAGTGAATATGTAGGCCTGGGACCTCGCAGTTTGCCGTGACCGTTAAAGGTAGTTCTGTCCAGTATCATATTAATTGTTAGAACATATGAGTAAAAGCTGGACACTGTAACCTTGAACATTAATCCTCCTGGGATTCGCCGTTATTGTTGATTTATTACTAGTTGGTTGCTATGATGCCGTGTTTATAATGCAACAACAACACGCCAATTCACTGTGAAATTGACAGGTATGAATCAGAATGATGTGTATGGGAATCTCTAAACGCTTAGCATATATAAAGTATAAAAAAACTGTTCTCTGGTCACACACCGGTGAAAATCATCTCGCAACACTCAACGAATAATGGACTTTTTTCTCAACTGACACTCGTCCAACAGTGTATCGGAACGAATTATGCATCGATCCCTAATAGTGAAAATGCACCGCAATTGATAGGGAATATATCGATCGCTGGGTTGACGATCACATGGGCAGAACACCAATTCAAATTTGGCGACGTAATTCACGTAATTATTGAATTTCGTTTTGATACACCAATGTCAATGCACCCCTGGGTGCTAATGCTAACGCTGGGTGCACTCGGGCTGCGCCCATGCACTTATGACCTAAAGTGATGACCTCGTAAGGTTCACCATTCTTGTTAGAATAGGAACAAAGATATAGGCAAAATCGTAACATATTGAATATTCAAGCCCGCGTAAATTGGGCAAATTCAATTAGTATATAACATACTGGAAATGCATTTCAGCAAAGGACTTCGGACTCCATTCAGATGTCGTATAATAATAATGATCAGTCAGTCGGTTCGAACAACCGAGGAGAAACTGGCGCGCTGTGAGTTCATGGTGCGGCGACTGCAGTTAACCTACCGGCAATAATAGCCTATGTAAACATTCCGGTAATCACCCGTGACTGGAGGTGTATTTTCCGGAGACCACGATTTGTTTTGTCAAGGTGATTTATCACTGTATTCGAGAAAATAATCACCCGATTATCGCTGATATGACCGACTTTTCGTTGTTCCACGGACCCGTTTGGCGACATGGTACCACCTACCTGCGAAACATTGAACCTACGGAGTGGTATGTCTTGCTGGTAGCGGGGGGAGTCACAACGACCAAAACATACACCAAAGCTAATCCGTCAGTATCGCCTTAGGTGTAGTTGTCAATATCTATGTACTCTGAAACACCTAGAATTGTTCGACAAATTCAAAGCAGCATTCCAAGACTACTTGCCTCACTCGCCTACTCGCCTCAGATAGATTTCGCAGAGACAAAGTTCATGAAGTTCAGTATACGAGTTACCCTGGTCTGCATTGAGCCACGGTCTTCTTCTCGCTTTCAAATATCGAGAGGTTTTCCCAGCATTGACGAGCAGAGAATCGTGTACAACGGTCGGTGGCCTGATGCCTCCAGCTTTTGTGGCGGATTCACCCGTACTGTTTACGGTATGTTACTGCGAATACCCGACTGGGTAGTACAACATGGTAATTGTAGGTTGTTAGTAACACCCCAATGTCAGAATGTGTGGCCTATCCATTCTGGTTAACAGGGGCGGCGCCCACATACATTTTTCGAGTTTTTCGAGAGTACTGGATAATAAATATCCTCCAAAACTATTATGGGGGTACGCTTGGTCAAGCTCCAGCAAGATTTTATATGTTTAATATTTTTATAATACCTAAATCTGGAGTTGTGCTGATTGAGCCGAAGTCTGATCCGAGTGTTGATCGGAGCTATATCACTATATTACATTCCTGTTAACTTCTGCTAGCGGCCTTCAAATTTAATGAACACATTCCATTACTGCCAGACATAAGTATAACATGTGAGTATATACATCAACCTATATTTATACACGAGTAACATGATCGTCATTGTCTATGCGTTTCGACAGATATAGTTCCTCCTCACAGCGTGTTACCTCTATCGACGTTCAGGAGAGAGGCGTACCTAAAGAAGAACAGCGCCCTTACATCGGGACTAAGTTTTGTCTGTGATCATGGTGACAGCTCCGCTTGGTTGGCTTGGCAAAGCTTACTGACTACGTACCGGGACGCTTCCTATCAATTAGTTATTGCATATGACACTTTTGCCAGAAGCAGCTCGCTTTCCACAATTTGTTTTTTGGTTCCTGAAACCTATCCGTATCCCTATGTGGGAGTAATTCTTGCGTAATTTGACACCACTGATCTACCAAGGGCTTCACCCGCGCCGAATTGTGTGTTTTGTGTTGCGTTCAGATCGAGTTATCCAAACGGGTAGCTGATTGTCGAAGCGGTAGGAGGAGGCGACTACTAGCTGGCATCTCATAGCCGAGTGTAGTAGAAGCAATCGAGTCAGTAACCCGGCGAAATGGAGTGAAGAGCGGTACTCCGCGGATAAGTTGTCCAGTGCGTTCGCCTGGCGGGGGTCACAACATTCGATCGTGGATCCCATCTGTGACAGGAATGTATTCTTCAGTAATCAGTGATTAGTACTACTAGATCGAATCTCGTGTGAATTACAATGTAGTCGCTAATCTGAATTCGATCCGTGTTTTGATGAAGAGGGAGATTTATTGGCAGGGATTAAGTGAATTGTTTTTATTATTTGGTATTCAAGGATCGCAGTAGCTCCGTCTGCCAGATCGTGACTTATTGAGGAAATATCTCTATTCATTCTTCGCGCAGCTGCTGTTACGAATGAGAGGTCGAGTATTGGTACAACCGAACATGGCAACTATCTTTGGATTACTTCTATTGTTTTCTATCTTGAGGCGTCTAATGGAAAGTAAGTGACATTTTTTTCCCTTGTTACCTTAAGATAGACAATTCCTAACGACCAATTTATGTCTTCGATTACCAAAGCTTTCTCCAGGAGCGGTCCCATTTACAACGAACTTTAATATAAAGATACCATTTGGAATATTATAACTGTTAACTGTTGTAACTGAGAATACCCACCCCCTCCCCGTCCCACCCACTCCCCTTCCCACAATCCCCATCATTCTCCCAACGATAAATTTCATTTCCTATCGATTACAGTCGGTTTTGACCAATAGTCTTATAACTAGTATGAGTATGACTAACAACACTCCCTCCAGCCATAGGTATGTGTAAGCAAAATAATAATATGTGAACAAACCCTTCTCCCACACAGTTTCACCTTTACTACAACAAGTACGAGCAAATCAACCATGTGTAACTGGGAGTGGGAGAATTATAAAGACTAGACAATGTGGTATAATTGCGATTCACTCTTCATTCCGTTCGTTCGACCACTACTGATCCGCACGAAGGTCAACCTCACTCAGTTTTACTAATACTATCATCCTGATTATTATCATACCAGTAAAACTGGACAAGGGCGGATCAAGAACAGGTTGAAGGGTGGGGGGGGGGGCTGTTTACTGGGTGGGCGCAAATTTATAAAATGAGAAAGAGATAGAACGCACAGTGACGCTAGCCCGGATTTGAGAGGGGGCGTAATAATTTCGTGGGAGGGGTACGACTGACTAACGAACCATCGGTTGGCGCGGATCGTGGTCGGAATTTTTGAGTCTGAATGATCTGAGTTTGAATGATTTGAATGATTGGTTTGAATGATGAATGACCTGAATCCTCGCCCGCCGAAGAGGCGTGTTCCTGAGATGCAATGACAGTCTGACAGTATGGGAAGAACAGTGCCCTCCTGGACTGAAAAAATCAGGCTGCAGTTGGTCAAATCCAAGTATTTGGGCACGAATTCTGGCGATTCAAGTTTTTTATTATTATTATTCCCTAGCCCGCATTCCGCCCGTGCGTTGGTCGATATTTTACTCGAAATTCCAGTCTCTCGTTTCCCCTGATCAGGTACCGGTACCCTCCTTGTTTGCCTTCCGCCTGCCTACTTAACTAACCCAATTCTTTATGTTTGTAATAAACCATTGGAGTGGCGGTTACCACAGTAATTCACCCCCCCCCCCTTCCAGCAAACCCAACGCCTCCGTGTAGTGCATTTGCAAACATATACAACTCCTGTACAAAGTCGGACGCTGTGCGTCCTGGATTGTATTGATATACCGAATATACAGAAGCCTTATTCGCGCGTAGCGCGAAATGTTTTCAGAATACTGATGATGAATATGTCGAAATTCACTCTCGTCGAGTTTCACATGCGAAGCATGACACGTTATGCTTCCAATGAAGCTTCTTCTATACTCCGACCTCTAGAGTAGAGGGTAAGCTAAGGGGGGAATTTTCCTGGATGGGTGGGCCCAAATTCACCATCAAAATCGTGAAGGAGGGCAACTGCCCCTAGTCCCACCCTGTATCCGCCCATGAAACTATAACAAAGTATGGCATCCAGTAACATTTTAATTGAATCGCTCCAGCCATTTCGGCGGCACAACATCCCAGACGACACGCAACATTGTGTCAAAATGTGTCAAAATGTACTTAACACCACTTGACTCGAAAATGTATTTACGCCGCTTCAAAAGAAACCGTACACGTTTTTATTCCACCCCCCCCTCACCCCGATTAAAATTTCTTAATCTTAGGGTCTCCAAATACTCCAACTTCTCTATTAGGTAGTCTGTATATTTCCGTACACAGTGCCCTTATTCAGTGTGCGGAAGACTTTTTGTACATTAAAAATGAATGGTCGTCTGCTAGCGTCCAGCGAACAAGCGACGGCGAATTTTGCATGACGCCACGATAACATATGTAGTCATCACAACTCGGTATATCGGAATCACATACTTTCAA
Organism: Sclerodactyla briareus; assembly: GCA_026419785.1. Classification (NCBI taxonomy): domain Eukaryota; kingdom Metazoa; phylum Echinodermata; class Holothuroidea; order Dendrochirotida; family Sclerodactylidae; genus Sclerodactyla; species Sclerodactyla briareus. The sequence continues at coordinate 45,886 of JAODTK010005591.1, read as the reverse complement.
TATTATTATATCAATTATATTTGGACGGAAAAATGCGTGAAATCTACCATTTGGTTTCAATTTATCTAAATTGCTGGGTGCAGTATATTTTTAACAAGATTTATTTTAATTGACGACAATCATCTTTATGTTTTGCATCAACAAGTTTTCGACACCACCTAGAACAAAGCTACATTTACTGATTTAGACCTACCTAGTCACGCTGCTAAAATCGACATCGTTCATTTCAACACCAGCGGCATTCCTTCGGCAGTTAGATTAAAGACTCACTCACAAATTCCTGTATAGCTTCAATCATCATTCAATGTGTGACTCACTGTGAGGAACTTCTCTGTTTATTAACTTGTCAACTTGTCAATTCAAGATGCGCCAGACAATGAACTGAAAAGATTTGGCGATCTCGTCCACTGTATGTCAGTGACCTCGCGTTATGTCTGTTGACTACTGGTTGATGGTTCCTTATTTCTTGACACTGACTCATTATTCACCTCATCATACCCGATTAACGATTAATGATTAACCCTGGCCATGGGACGCATTATAAGTGTAATTTACATATTGTTCAGCACACAGTTACCATGTTTCAAGGTTGATAGACAGGTACGACTAGAGTGGAAACACCGGTCTTGTTGAATTCTTATCATGACTCAGGAGGTAGCTTACACTAATGGACTTCCGAAAGTATACTTCGACCTTATCCGTGTCTTCATTGGTTATCTTGGAAGTTGTTTGTATACCACATTGCCCTGTTCCTCCTGATTAGGATGTACAGTTGATATAGCGTGGTATAGTGTGCTGGAATCCGTGGAATGGTGGGCTGTTTAATCTGAATCGATAAACCTATACGTGAAGTGAACACATGTGAACAACACCGACACTATTCAGCATATACTTGCTCGACTATTTCTTCCTTCGTTTTTGTTTTGTTTTTTTCTTCCTGGTTCATTTCCTTTCTTCCTCATTGTAGGTCGTGTTAAATCGCCGCGAACTGTGAGTTATGTGGTCGCGTGCCTAGCTATTTCAGGCGTTTGTACTGTATTAAGTGTACTTCGACTTGATAGAGATCTCGAAGTCATTCAGGTACTAAGCACGGCATGAATAGACCTACTGATAATAAACAAGCATTGACAATAAGTGAATGTCACTACAACTCACTAACGCTTGAGTGAACTGCACTCAGCACGCATGCGAGTTTCAGTCAAAGTGAACCAAAGTATATTCGCGATTGAATGAGCTGTTCTCAACATATGGTGTATATATTTCACACATGTGGTAGTCTGTAGTCACTCTCGCCCGATTCCAAACCAGTACAGTAGTCACATGTACACCTAACTTTCTAATACAACCAACTCAATCAGAAACCATTTCAGACAACGTCACTTCGTTACACCATCACATTAATACTTTAGAGATGTTAGAACAAGCGCATTTGATAGTTAGGGCAAATACTGTATATCATATAGGTCCGAAATGAAATTCACTAGCAGAACTAAAACTGTGACCTCAACTAGCTACATCTATTGAAAATAAATTATATCGGGGCAGATTATATCGGATCAGATTATATCTACTGAGGGGTCCATGCCTTTGTGAAGAAATGGCACAAAATTCCTGAACTCGGCAGTACACTGTGTAAAGTACATTATATTACAGTTTAATCTGTTGCTCCTGCTAGACCGTTAGGTAGACTTCGCCATGTTTGTCGGCATTCTATGAGTGACCATGACGCGTATAGTCAATCTCGACCTCGCTGAATGAATGCGTAGGGCTATATGCAACAATAAACCTGACTTCAGTGGTGCGCATTGCTGTAATAATAACAGAGTTACGAACTTTAGGGCACTTCACATTTCTATTTTTTTTATAATCCGTCTATACGGACAACATGTTTTTTTTTTTTTTTTTATAATTGTTGACACTAGATTGCTGCTCGACATATCCTTGGGTAGCCTGATTTGATTCGATTTGAATTCAACGGGTTCCGGAAGCCAGTCATAGGCTCATCAGGGAAAACTGGCCGTATTGAACGTGGATGGGCACTGGCGATGACTCGCCTTTTCTTCTAGATTAGTGTTCAAATGATATCGGGGCATTTGTGTAACTAATCCCAACCTGCCCCATGGACCCTTGAAAAAGCCGATTAGTGAACTCCAGGATCCGACCACCTTCTCAGAACCCGGAGGAGCTATAGATCCATGTCCAACGTGACTGCTCAAAGCCGACCGGCGCGACAGACCCCAGTCCACTCATGCAGACCACCTCACCACAGCGGAACCATGCAGTGAAGAGTGAAGACCACGATCCCGCCCAACGCAACTGCAAGTACAGCCACCTAGGGAAAATCGTTTGCTGACTGCTGGAACTCGAACCCGGAATGTTTGTTTGCAAGCTTCAGTGCGTACCAATCTGGCACACGTCCGCTCATATATAGCTTCCGCTTCTAGCTATACCCGCGCAATCTACCATGTCTACCCGGTACCGTGAAATTTGGAGTGGTGAGGTGTTTCAGTTTGTGATTTGAATTTCCACCGCATAATGGTATACACAGACTATTGCGGATAGCCCCAATACTTACCTGTTATACCCAGTGATAGAGTTACAACGCTCATGTGGTATGATGTTCATCACCAGGTAGCAAGGTTGTTAATTAATATCAATAATATTCCAGACCCCCGTTTACTAGTTCTCCTTGTCGCCGAGTGCAGTGACATAATTCACTCATTGAAAGTTATAGACCCTTAGGCCTGTAGGCATTCCCCCAACTGCAAACCACACAAATTAGCGAGCGCATATTCGATTTTGTCAGGAAGGAAGCGTTGTTTTAACCAATTAGATTGATGTCACTCTTAATTATATATAGAGCTAGTGCGGCTGGAAGAGAGTGTATTATATAAAGACAAATAACTGTACTTTCTGCACTGATGTTCATATAGGTAATGACGTCTGTTTGGTCATTCAATAACCGTTTGCGAAAACGACCTGCCATTTTGGTTCGAAGCTACATGACCAATGGCAATATGCTGACTCATCATCCCATACCTTAAACATATCCATATGGAGGATTACCAAACATGAGTAAAATCCAGAAACTGTGCATCGATACAAAGATCTCATGCAGAAAGCTTGCGCAATTGTTGTGAATTCTCAATACATTTTGGGGTTAATGTACAACTAGACATGGTATGTAGAGTTGACTTGTGTCTATAATGTACACATCGTGCATCGATCATCGTGAGAATGTGAAAATTCTCATATAATTAGTAAGAAACTGTTCGCACACTTTGTAAATAAGATTATTCACCGTTGCGGGTCGGCCGGTTACACATACACTGTAATACACTGCACGAACAATCAGATTGACGAATTTCAAAACTCCTCCCAGTGAAAATTGCATAACCAACTAACCAGAAACTTCGCAGTTTTTTTTTTTCATAGTCATTATGTCACTAACATAGTAAAATCATGGGTGAATTGAGTTCGTCTCAGGGAAGTAGTGATCGTTCAAAATTGGTCGTTAAGATACACCTATAGAGGAAGAAGCTTCTGTATGGGATATAAATGCTGCAGGACTTGTTGTCTGGTGGAACGGGAAGAGGGGCTCTTTCACTTACACAACGTATAACCTACCAATCTGTATGCGGGTCTCATCACGGGCAACGGTTTGCTGACAGCAGTCACATACAGAGCCTGATATTGGACCTGTTCATTCCTTCCCGTACGTTGCCAGTGGTGAATTATCCCCACTTGCTTGGATCAGAAACATATAGTACTGTTGCGCCTGTTTTAGTAATCACAAGAGGATCACAAGTGTCAAGAAACGCTACTTTACTGATGTACCAATGTATAGAGGCTTCTTCTCTAACATATCCTCCGCTTGGGGCAAAGACCTTTCTTATCAGACTCTGGTGTTCACCAAGGGTTGGACTTCTTTCAATGTACGGCAAAATCCCAGATCTTCTTGACCATGATCATGATTGATTGATATGGAGCGCGGACTTTTAGAACGACAACTAGGGCACTGAAACACGCCTATGTTATTGTGTGTGGCTGAAGCCCATACCGACCCACCTATTCATGCACAATTCCAGGTCAGGCTCCACCAGTCCTGCTGAAATGGCCTAGTATTGTGCTCTTAGTGTTAGACCGTTATAGCGTTGACTAGGAAATTCCCACCATCGCACCATGTCGTCCATGACACTGTCATGACTCCTTAACCTATACCCCAGATAACAGCCTGAACTTCTTATAATCGTAACCACATTGAGGAGGATTAGCCCTACATTGGCCTAGTTGCAGTCGCGCAATATATGCTTCATGCATTAGAACGTAGGCCTGCTGTAGTACCAGACCAGCAAGGTAAACTTTTCGTGCGACCTGTGAATCCCGAACATGGCTTCAAAATTCCATGGCAGATCGGTGTTACGTAGACGAGTCCTCTGAATAATTGCATCCGACATTTCGGATGGATTTGTCAGACAGGAAGAACAGTCACAGGCTTCCTGCGGCACAAACCCACAGTAGCTGGTGCTGCGACTTGTAATGTTGTCGTAGAGTGAGGGGGGGGGGGGGGGGGGGGAAGGAAGGGAGGCGGATTGGAGCATTTCGGGTTCTCACAGGTGGTCCATTGGGTGGACGGTCATGTACAAGGCAGGTCGTTTAGGAACCGATTCCCACATTACCAGACTGCATTATCCTTATGATAGTGAAACATTTTTTTTTTTTTTTTGCGGGAGAGGGTGGGGGTGGGGAGTAGTGAGACTAGCAATGAGTCAGCAAATTAGTGTGGTATACGCGGGAAAGTGATCGTATCCACCCAACTGTCCTTACGGAGGCGTTTTGGTACCTACTCTCCAAATCAGAGCTGGTCATTTTCATAGTATGACTGGTAGGTCGATTTGAGCAACTGGGAACTTCTTACCAGGAGAGGGTCCATGTCTTATTGGTGATCGTACCGGAAACGGACCACAAACATTAAAATATCGTTTTTTCGGGGGGGGGGGGGGGTGGGAGAAACTACACAGAGACGATCGAACAAACATGGCACCTACTTCATCCAAATTACACCAACAGAAAGCTGAGGAAGACCATCTAATCCTACCGTTACCCTTATATGTGTATACAAAGGTGAGTTTAAAGTTGTACTGACTAGGACTGAACCAATGAAAAGGAAAATGCCGCATAGTGAAATAGATGGGAACAAGTTACCCCTTTAAAGCCAGGCCATACAGATGATGTTGTGTAAACAGCACCCAGCAGATTGTGAAATGAGTCATAAAACCATCCTCGCGGTTCCTACCGCACGGTTCTGCGAGGAAGGGGTGATTCTTCGTAGAATGCATTCAAACCAACAAGCGTGAACATATACATGCGTCAACTGGTACAGTATCATTCATCATCAGTGGGTCGCTGGTTATTTCTTCTGGTTGTTATTCACCAACTCCATCGCTTATCTGGATCACCACGTCAGTGGCGTCTGGCCCATTGGGTCGGGCCCGGGGGAGCAGCTCCCCCTCACATTTTGTCAGAGGTGCTATACATTTACTTGTAACATAGCCTAACTTAACATAAAATGGTATTTTCGAAATCCTAAGGTAGGCTCTAGTCAAATTTTGATCGTGGCATCTTAGCTTCTTTTGTGGGAGAGAGCGCGCCTAGCGGGCGGATGAGGTCATAACCCAGACGACAAGAATATTCGCATACCAGACCGCTGGCTACCAGGAGCGATCGTTTGCGGCACTCTCGCACTCCGCGATACCAGCATTCCGCGTCCGTACTTATGGAATCACGACCATTGAATATAAACAGGGAGCAATTGAGGTCCGCAACCCGGCACCCGCACCTCGTGTCCGCATACGCGTTGCCTAAAGGAACCTCACCTTTACAGATTTCATCCGAATTTTGCTCGTTTGCTGGTTAGGCCATGCATGTAGCGGCGCCCCAGGCAGTTTGTCCGCCTGGTAACGAAGCGGTCACCCCTACCCAAACAAACAATCAATCAATCTGTCCTAACGCTATATGCTAATAGGCAATGTAATATCTGTAGATCCGCACTGGTATAATTCGGAACATCTGAGGTAAATTGCTGCCTGGAACTCCCAACTTGGATTATATTCTATATAAGAAAATTGAAAATAATTCGGGTAAACCTGAAAATGCCCATGCAGCCAACTACCTCAGATGTTTCAAGTCATTCCAATGCGTTGGGTTTGTATACCAGGATTTGTAAGAGACATGGATTCCCAAAAAACGTAAAATCCGAGTATGTGACCTATGACAGTAGTTAATAAAATACCTCCATAACACATGCGACATAGATAACCGCATCAGTCCAGATGTGGCCTGTCCTACCGTTGTTAGGCGACGCCAGCTGGTCAGGAAGTATGATACCTCCGAATGACAAGTTTGACGTTTGCGGAATTGACTCACTGTTTACCTCCTTGTATGCCTAGATCATTAGGGGTAGGGGTTACCTAACAATTGCATCAGCTTAGGCTGCTTAGCCCATAGCATACGGGGATTATCTTCGAATTCTAGCTGGAAGAGGTAACGCATTTCGGCTGCGTACTAGGTCCCCACCAGCGAAAGTGTCGACGTTCCTCTGGTTGTTGATACTATGTTTACTCAGGCAAAGGTTGCTAGTCTGCCCGCCAAAACTTCCAACTTCTTATCATCAGTTAATCCCGCAGCGCGCACCTCTCTACAGTTGAGGGGCACTGTATTGTTCTCCGTACTAAGATGGTTATACCATGTAAGGTAAACAGATCTTTTTCCCTCCTGGTTATACATACAACGAGCAACTTCTATTTTGAAATAAGTTGGTTATGATCCGGGATGCAAAGTCGGTGGCAACGTACTTGACCACACAGCCAAAACGTCGTAAAGTTCTGTGGGCCTGCCGAAGATTAATCGTTCTTCTGCTCTCAGGCCTCATAGTCTCTTTCTAGTCGATTTGAGGACGTCTCTTAGAGTGCATGACAGCGGCATGGTACAACCCCTCAAATTGTTGGGTTTGGAGTTTGCCGGTTGGCCCTCCATTCAGTTTCGTGTCATTTCAAAGAACGTATCTTTACACATGTTTTTGTTAACTGGTGGAGGGGAGGGGGTGGGTGGCGGGGAGTGCGTTAGTATTAGATTGAAATCAACTCATTCCCTTCGCTATATTTTTGTCCCCATCACCCAGACGACCTATACTAACGATTAAGGCAACCTGTGGTCCTATCCCAGCAGTCCAATTCTTGAAGACGAAATAAAAATAGCTATGAGAACTATACGTGGGGAGGTCGTGGGCGCAACCAGTGGGGTCTGGGGTCGCGACCCCTGAATATCCTGTTAAGTCACCCTGTGGCTCCTTCCTATCAAGTCTGTAAATATCTTCTGTCGCATATTTCCAGTTGTAGTGCTCACAGCCCCATTTATAGGTCTTTCTCGGTGGTGCCTTTCGCCCACCTGCAGGTTTATAGGCGTACGGGGGCCAATTACAATCGAATTGAGGGAACATTGCCCTAAGGGAATACTTGCAACTTATCGAGCATCCAGAAACTCAAAATACCGAAATAGTGAGCATCCCTGCCCGGTTTATTTGACCTCAACGATATTGGGGAAGTCTACACCCCCCCCCCCCTCCTTCCTCTCCTTTCACACAGACTCGGATGTACATACTCCGCATCCATTCCACCTATCCCAAAAAGAGGGTGACACAACAGTAGAAGAAATGAATAATTAATTGCATGCGGGCATGCATGCAGACTCAATCAAACCTCAACTCAACACATATTTTGGGAAAAATTAAAACACCAGTCACTCACATCGCTTTTTCGCCCACTAGACGAGAATGCCTCTTCGGCGTGTTTCTGGAGCATATACTGTAAGGGGCAATCAGGGTATGACAGAATGTGTTTCGCTGAGATTCGAAAAGTTGCTTGATTTTCCATAAGAGTTCACAATGCATAATTAAGGCAATAGAAAGCGAGGGGCGAGGATTTGGTTACCCGTGACTGAATTGTATCCACGTTGAGCTACGTACTAAATACACAGGCACAGCCCAACAGCTCTGCCTACAGGGCAAAGCAAATAAGACGGACGAAGGGGTACACAACCAGGTAATCTGACAAATATATCAAATTTCCAGAACCCTCATTTTACCCGCAGCTGAGGGTTTATTCCGTAATATTACGTGCACGGGCACTGTGTATTAGCTTCCGAGGTAGGACAAACCGCAGCATACCAGCCTCCATGCCAGCCCTGGCCCAGCCGCGTTCCAAATTCCTTGATTACAATGTCCAACCCCTTGTTTATAACTATCCTTTTCGGTCGAAATTCTATAAATTCGTCCCTGATCGCAATTACGATGCTTTTCATTTCCCTTATTTATCTAGCCGTGAGAAGTCGTCGAACTGGCGAAGGCGTTCGAACCATAGGCATACCACGTACAAAACGTTTCTGGTCCACTTGATTGTACATGCGGCTATCCTGGCTATGCGAGTGGACAAATTGGGATGAACTGATGAACGGTATTCCATTTTCCTTGGATAAGTTTCGTTCCGTTGGCTAATATCCCCATGGATGGTCGTTACGAGCTAGTCGGGTGGGAATGCATTGGCAAAGTGACATTGCTGATGGAGGTGATGGACATCATGAACGGCCACTAACCCTACCTTCCATGACGCAACGGAATCAGAAAAAAAAAACTAGAAAATATCGGGCGGTTAAACCGCCAGACATATCTATCCCCGCATCTCTTATTCAAGAAATTTGGTGAACATGAAACCGGACATATTCGTGGAAAGAAGACTTTATAGACTTGTGAAGCGACACGTGTACTGGTACATGGGTCTTCCCTCCTGCACTTTGTTATTCTATGGGGCCACCCCTACAGCCCCGACAAGGTCGTCCCTTAAATAAGCACATTTATTCAAGATCGACCTTTAACCACATGAACCACCCGACAGAGGATAAATTCAGGTCAGAGGTCAACACACATGCAGGTCACAATTATATCACAATGGTGAACCATCCAGCCTTCGCAAATATTCAATTCCTTCTATTAGCCAACAACAGTTTTTGACCCCTATTAGTGACCCCGATCCCTTTAATGATCCGCAGTTTTTATGAGAATTGTTACTCATATATGTGATACTCACTCCTAGGAGCATTTTTCATTCTGATTAACCCACCCACTGCTATTGCCGAAAAGTACTAAAAGCAGTTTTTGAACCCTGATGACTTGTAAGCCTTGCAATGACATGGCGGTTTTTAGAAATTGGGTTACACTCCATGTGATGCATCCACTCCTAGAAGCATATGCATTCCATTAACATGTCCACTGTTATTGTCGAAAAAGGTAATAAAATTGGAACTTTGCCCATGTAACTACCAAAGTATGTAACCGATCGAAGCGGGAGTGTTTCCCTTCATAAAGCACACAAAGCGCTATCACATATCCAACAATAGCCGTTTCCTACTTTTTTTTGCCCGTAACAACTCCTTAAATAAGCACATTTATTCAAGATCGACCTTAACCACATGACCACCCGACAGAGGTCACATTCAAGGTCCGAGGGCACACACTTGCAGTCACACAATATATCACAATGTTGAACCTCCAGCCTTCGCAGTATTCCATTCTCCGATATAGCAAAAAACATTTTTTGACCCCTATTAAGTGACCCCGAATGACCTTTCATGATATTGCAGTTTCTATGAGAATTGTTACTCTAATGTGAGCATCCACTCCTAGAAGCATATTGCATTCCAAGAACACCATGTTCAATGTTATTGCGAAAACAGTAATAAAAACTCATCGTATTTTGACTGAATCCTGACAACTAATATGCAACTTAGGTCCCCCCAAATTTACCCTCCTACCTTGAGGCTATTGAATAAATTTAAATCAGGACTGGTATTAGGTCCTATTCACAAAGTTCTTCAAAATCCATAAAAGTTGAGAAAAAAATTTTCATTCATTATTCTAATTATTCTAACGAATATGGAAATTAACACACTTCATGACCTTCGTGATTCAACGCAATGAATAAATTTATCGGGAACGGTTATAAGGTCTACTCACCACGTTTCCGGAGAATCCAACAAAGGTTTATAATTTGCCTAATTGCTATTGGGCCAACTATGATGCAAATTAGTCATGGCAAGATGACCTACGGTGACCTCGGCCACATTCAGAAAATTCGTATTCATATGACGCGTGGGGGAACTAGCACGGGCCGATCACAGCCCATACTAACCCGGCCCCATGCGTACTTATCATTTTGTTTCGGACCTAGTGAGAAGCTGAGAACTACAACTGTCACAATAATTTAATTATGAATTCATGTAAATATTTCTCTACGTTGGTTAAGATCCAGGTTAATGGGCCGTTGTAGTCCCCTCGCAGCGACCTGGTAGTCGGTAATTGCCAGGGAAGAACCCAAAAAAAGTTATCCTCAGCCTCCTCACTCCTAAGATGTTGTTGTAGAATTTCATAACACTATGTAACTAGCCCAACCCATCCGGTGTTGTGTAAAATCATCACCCACTTGTGTGGAGGTTGTGAAAAAAACTCACGCAAATGTGCAGAATATACCCAATGGTTGTGTAATTCATTACACAAATAACGGAGGTGGTGCTAGGTACACACATTTTTAAGAGTGCACCTCTCATCCCATTTACAAATAGTACATACAAGTATGTTTCTCAAATTTCTGCACGTAACATCATTTTGACTACGAATTCTGAGATGGCGATTTGATTGCCGAGGATGCATGCATACCTTACGGTACTTTTTGATTCGAACTGGCATTTTTTCTTCTGGGTAACCCAAAACGGTCCAAGGTCGAAAGAAAATTGACCTGAGACCTGAGAATTACGCAAATATAGTCGTTGTTCACGAAATCAATGCCATCATTCATTAAGGCGGGGGGGGGGGCGGTCATAACCGTATTGTCCCGTTGAGGCGTTTGCACTTTCGTGGCGACAAATACGGTGCGCCCATGAGAAGCAAAACCGCATTTTACGACATGGCATAGGCTTGCTATAAACGATATGATATAACAAACACCCGGAATTTACCCTTACAGGTGCTATGAATGTTGTGACGAGACACCCCCCCCCCCCCCCCCCCTCGCCGGCCGCAATCTGGTTTATTTTACGTTTAACAGCAGGAACATTTTAGGGAAGTCCTATACCATGTTTACAGCTGCGGGTAAGCAGCTCTACCAGTAATCATGTCTCTACGTCCGTTCGTTCGTTAGTTCGTCCGCTCTGTTCGTCACGTTCATTCGTAACTTCTGAACCGTACATGCGATCTGGTTGAAACTTGTGGGTGGATTAAGCATTCGCCACTGGCTAGGCTGAGTTAACATTTTTGTTTGCATAGTGCAATGAAATTTTAATTTAATCCAATTAGTTTAACTCCCAATAATCTTCCTTCGTAACTCCTGAACCATACATGCAATAAGGTTGAAATTTGGTGGGTGAATGAAGCATGCCCACTGGCTAGGCTGAGATACATTTATGTTTGCATCGTGTTATTAGATTTTAATTAAATCCAATCAATTACCCCAATGTCCAACTTCCATTAAGCTTGCTCTCTGTAAGAGGGGTTTGTCTACATTACTACTCCATCCCTCCGCCAACCAGTGTTTACCTTATCTGTCTGAAGGCCCAGGTATGCAGCCTAGTTTGACAACAAACCCTATTGTCCAGGGGAAATGATTAGTCTCTCAACACCTCTCGCTCTAAATTGTTGGCTGGTGACCCAGTTGTTTCCACATGTTGAGTTCTGTTGGTAGGCTAATATGTAGCTAATAACAGCCTGGAATCATTTAGTTGAGTTAGATTTAGCTGGGCACTGATAGCAAATCTTAGGCCAATGTGGTAGACATGTTCCAAACTTCCAAGCCGTTCCAATTTTGCCGTCCGCAGCTATCAAGACGGTTTCGACTTGCGCTTGTTACACCTAGTGATGCGATCGGAATGGTTGATTTAATTACTTGATTAGGTGGAGTTTACGGATGTTACCGGCCCGATTGAGGACCTCAAATTCAGCATGAACCGGAAAAATTTAGCAGCTGCACCCATCCACAACGAGTTTGAGTCAAGAAAGTCGGGCTGGGCGCAATGCGCTATATAGAGTACCGATATGTGACGTCACAATCAGTTGTAGGTTTCTACACACAACATCAAGCGAATGGTTTTTTCTATTCGTTTCTATGTCCGCCTATCATTACTAGGAGTACCCATAACAACAGAAATATAGAAAGAAATAGGGCGACTGTCATGATTGGCCTCGTCTGGTTGCGCGATCTGTGGTTTATTGATTTTATGATAGTTCTTCATTTGCTATATTGGTACGCCGATCAAGCAAACAACAGGTCAAAAGACGATAGGTCTGTGCTTATGTGGTGTTGAGGAGTGAGGTTGGTGGATTGCTCGTATCCACTTCCGTAGGTGATGTACAGGATGAATCCATCACATAACTATTTGGGCTACCAAAGAAGTTACTCCATAGTGACGGATCGAAACACACGCAACAACTGCCACACATGTAAATTGAAAAAGATCGTACAGTTATGAGGCGCAAAGCACGATATCAGGGGATGGCATGAGTCTATCCTTTCACCTCCAGCTATTGGGAACAGCACTCGTGACACCAGTTAATGTTGAATTTAGGCCTATACTATTATATATTTATTACCTGATAACAAGTATATTCAAGTTCTATGATGTCTACATGAACGTGAATGTTCAACCTAGATTATTTCTTGGTAGATATTTCTGGGTCCGGACCGCTTGGCTGACTGGTTAAACCAGCGCCTTTGTGTCCTCGTGTGTGTGCATTCATGTGAACTCCTGGGAACGTGTGTGCCCTTATAAATTTCTTTTGTATTCTGACCGAGGGTCTAAACAAAAGAGTGTGGATTCCAAGAGGTAAAAGCCTCAAAGGACTAATTCTGTAAAACATCAATATGTGCAAAATTATGTTACAAGAAACACTGACAGCCTTGGTTAGAATGTGTAACAAAACACATACGGGTTGGTGCATGCAAAACATTACGGGGGCAGGTTTGTGATGTATATGGGGTTTGATAAAATATTCAAGTTATGTACACAAAGTATAAATTGAAATATATATTATTAACCTCGGTGTTGGTTGAAGTGTAACGTGAAAAAATTGGGGTTTAGGACGTTCAGCCCAAATGCAATAATACCAAACCATTGATGGAGTGAAGAGAAAAAAAAAAACAAAAAACTGGTCTATGCATGTATTCGTGACATAGAGGGGAGGGTTGGGTATGTATGGTATTACCGTACCCCATGCGTAAGCCCACCTCACAGGTATTTTGATTTCCAGTCAAGTTGTATTGTTGGGTTGAGTAAGTTTAGCACGTCTCGAAACTACGAGTAGTTTACCCAGGACGACAACTGCGTCGAATGATGTTCATTGAGTGTGACGTGACTCCACCGGTGCGAGTATGCGAGAGCTACCTCTTTCAAGTTATTTTCGAGGAAAAAGCAGTAACGACTACGACGTCTTATCAAGAGTTGAACGTTAAAATATTGCTAAATACCTGGATGGCCTCTAACGACCATTTTGCGAACCATTTTCACTCAACATATGTCTTATGGGACGGAGAAATCGTATGTCCACGGTTATACGTATACTGTGGTGTTCTAGAGAATACCATGGTGCCCTTACCTTCAGAGACAATTCTCTGGATACCATGGTGACTTCCCATAAAATATGGTTTACACCTTCCTACCGACTAACCGGAACCATCTGTTTTATTATGTTGGGATTGTCTGCTTGTGCGCGGACCTCTTAATGCTAGTATATTTTAACCCCATTTAATTTGTCACCTTATTTTCCTACAGAGCTGCATAATAGACACCGAAAGGTCCAGAACAGTTTTCTATTTAATTTTATGGCTCAAAAAAATAAACCAGCACGACAAAGACCAAAATGGCAAAAATTGTTTCACGATAGATATACTCGGCCTTGATCTCGAATTCGTCACCAGGTAAATCCCTGTGAGTGTGTTCGGCATTTTTCCTGGATTCCTGTGGTGTGTACATCGTTGGGATGAAATAGTCAATCACACACTTCGCAGGTTTGATAGTTCCCATGCAATTATCAGAGGTGGTTGTTTGAGTTTGTACTAACAGTGATTAACTTAACTGGCAATAATTGCCTTTCATACGCGCCGTAGCGGCCCCCCAAAACGCGATCATTTAAAGCAGTAGCTTTAATATACAATGAGATTACAACACAACTAAACAGTTTTTGTTCTAGTTTGTTCACGCCACACCTGTGGAATTGCCTTGGCAACTCCCCCTCACCTGAAACTCATCCGGTCGTCACCGAAATTATGGAGGCCGTGGAATCCCGTTGGGGGCGCTGGTAATCGCCCGTAGGAGCCCAGGCGTACTGCAAGAAGAGACGAAGAACGACTAAGTGAGAGACGGCGGAGCAACAAGATGAAAAAAGTCCGAAATGATGTCCGAAATCAGTACGGGGTTGTCTGTGAAGGCTCAGACCCCCCCCTCCCCCCACCCCCCCCCCCATGTCCAGGTATGACAATATATTGAAGCACAGAACCACTTCTCCACTATTAGTTAGACGTTTTAGAGCTGGTGTTTATCAAAAATTACAACAGCACCCCCGCTAATGGGGGGGTGAGGCTTGTAAATGAGGGCGAACTACCCTTGAGTCCCAAAACTCCCCCCTCGCCTCAAGACAATCTCTCATTACGTCACTGTCCTAAATGGGTGAGTTTTCAAAGCGCATCACCTTACTTCAGATAGTTGTTGTTTTATTTGTCATACCGTTGGCAAATTCGGCTACGGTTGTCTGCGTCTATACTGAGATGTTATGGAATGGGACGTGATGGGGTTTGCTTGGTACCAATTCGTGCAAGACAGTATTTGGGTGTGGCTGTCGGTACAATATGGTTAAACAGGCATTAGCGTCTCAGAATACCTCGCTAACAATAGACGGTGCCCATTTGCCGGTGGGGGAGTTTGAATTTCCACTTGAGATTGCAGAAGATTGCTGGGGAACTTTGGGTGTGTGCGTGTGTAATATAAATCAGGAAGATAAGATCGTGCATGTTTTGACAAAATTAGCAGGAACATGGGAACGTCCGTTTACGTGGGAACTTCGGCCCCCGAACCGTTTTCTCACGGTTTTTAGCGAGACTCGTGCATTGACAGAAGCACAGTGGACGATACACCGATATGTGTCGTACTTGCAATGGACGGTTTCACCCGTCGTAATTCATGCGTGTTCCACCAGTTGCTACAGACGGACGATCCCTCTTTAAGCAAGAAACGCACAACATGAAACCAAGTTGTTCGGCATTTGTCAGAGTTGCCGCTACGTATGTGGTTCAGTAGGCTTCTAGGCTAACATGTTGGCAATCCCACTGCAACTACTGACCTGAACCCCGTTTCGCGGCAGGGTCAGAGCGATCAACGAATGAACCATTGATGTTGATTCATTGCAACGAAATACTGCCATTCTGAGG
This sequence comes from Sclerodactyla briareus, assembly GCA_026419785.1. NCBI lineage: Eukaryota > Metazoa > Echinodermata > Holothuroidea > Dendrochirotida > Sclerodactylidae > Sclerodactyla > Sclerodactyla briareus. Next base: position 30,365 of record JAODTK010005591.1, on the reverse strand, counting down.
ACGTATACAAGACATTAAACAAAACCTGCACCTGTGGATATTTTTAATTGTTCCGCTCTATGTGGGACGGTTAATGGGCAATTGGCATATCCTGCCCTAGTAGTAGGAACAAAATCCACTGGTCCAAATTAAACAGAAATCCTAACGGAACGCAACTTATTTACTGATCGAAATACGACGCAACCCAAAATGCCTACGTCATAATAGCGAAGTACCAACTACTATGTCACTAGGTGTGTAAATTGTAAACAAGAGCTGAACCTTGTACAAAGTCAATGGCGACATTTTTTCTTGACATCGGTAGCGGACTTATTGTACCATTTTCTTCCAGTCGGCGTCAGTAAGAGGGAACAATTTCAATCAATTGTTTCGCGCCGTGCGACGAAAGTGCCACACCCACGTTGAAAAACGGGAAATTAAATCGACTGTGAAAGCCTAGGATTAGGATATGCTCTTCAGGTGTTAACGAATGACAGAAGGCCACTTCGGGTACACGCACTGACGTAACAGCGAATCTGTGATAGACCGATAACATATTCTAATCTTCTGAGGAAATGCGAACCATGGCGACCGAACCACATGTCACTATAACACTATATAAGTGAGGGCGCTGTCGCGGCATAGCAACACGGCTTCCACATGTGACTTCTGTTTTGTATAGGAGCTTCAGTACAGGTATGTCACAAACTACGCGCAATCAACTAGTTATGTCATCTATGCGTAACGTTTAACTTTAGCAAATGACATGCGTACGTAAAGCTAATTTGTGAGGACATCCATATACCACCACGTTTCGTAATGGGTTTCCATAATGTGTAAACGGTAGTGTTACTACGTATGCATGCGAGAAACGTCTTACTGACTACTCACGTAGTGTGGCATACATAACGTTTTTCGTGTGCAACCAAATAACCCATCACGTGTGTAGCCGACTATTTTATTTAGATTCGTGAATTATTTAACATCAGTATTACTTGTCATGTTCTTGTGTACTAATATTTCCATTCGTCAACGTATAGGCCTGGGTTTTTACAAAAAACAAATGTCATATTGACCTATTCGGATTCATGAACGGTCATTTTGAATCTCAGAAATTGAACGTATGATATCAGACATTGGAACCGTGATATCGAAGGCTACGCTCCGCAGGCCTATATTGAACAAGAACAGCTTAGGAATTCCCCCAGCTTTTTCTAGGGCCTATGTATAGTCTCTAACTTCGCACGTAATGACACAACTGTTATTCTGCCGATTGCTCTATGAGAAACGACGTGCTGGTTCTACTATTTCAAGCTACAATCCTTAGAATGACCAAAAATATTTTCGAAAACGGCGTGGTATTCTCTCAAACAGGTCGAGTATTTTTCTTTGTTGTTGATGTGATAGCCACATCTCAACGAAATACCAGCTGATGGGCACTGTTTTCAGAAGTATTCTCTGATTGGCTATTGGTATTGACTTGTAGCTAATATATCCTTTGAAGAGTGCGGAATTCAAAGAAGCACTAATTTGAACGATACCCAAAGGCATGATGGAATTCTGGGAATATCGTCCGAAATGGCGCGCCCATGCATAGGAATTCGGTAATAATCAGGCGTATTTGCACCATTAAACGTTCACAACATCGTTCTGGCGAAGTCCCGAGCCTAGTCCTGTTTCGCGATAGGAATCGTTAAACAAACGCCAAATCTTACATCAACTCCTGGTCGTGCATCACACCCGTCCAACACACCTCTCAAACAACCTTAGTTACGACAAAAAAAACGTCATAGCTAATTGGTCCCTGCTCAAATCACAACAATGATTGTGATTCCCCCCAGAACATGCAGACCGGCGGAGGACCATTCATCACATGCATGTACACACAAATGCAACACATGAAAATTATGAAAGCATAGCAATGAGACGCGATCACATGACTTGAACTTCAGAAGTGAGGTGTGAGTGGGTTTGGTGGTCCCGCCCTCCGGGCAATGTGAATATGGAGACAAACACTGAACAACGGAACAAGGCGAAGCCGATAATCAGGTAATTAATTTCATAACTCTTTATCCGATTGATCTGACACTTTGGTACACATGTCCGCCCTAGTGACATCGCGGATGAGTTTCGGAAGTGGGCATCCTGCATGTCCTGCTGCCCTATTTTACAGAAAATACTGAGTTTCAGATTGACACGAAATTTGGTGGGGTGGGGACAAAAAAGGTCCCAAAAATATTACGGTGATTCAAGGTCAGCCGAGGTCAAATTTGTGTTTTTGTGTTGTGGTTAAAAAAAAAGAGAGTTAGCCCGATTCACACAAACGTGGTGGTGGAACAAAAGTTGGTCCCGATACTACCTTGATCTATATCCCCGCAACACTGTATGTCGGTGCTATTATGTTTTTGGCCGTGTGCCCGCCGTCTCCCGCCGCCGCCCGCTCAGCCGCCGGCCGCCGCCGCCGCCGCCGCCGTGAAACTTTCGGCGGTAGCGCTCGTCATTCTTAACCTACTTATCCGATTGACCCAAACTTGGTACACAGTCCCGTATGAGTAAAATCCGGATAAGTTCGAAAATGGGCTATATCGTAATTTGTTGCCCTCTATTTTGCAGGTTTTTCGCAAAAATTTCAAATGCTGCGATTTACACGAAAACGTGTGGTGGTTGTGGGTATTGTTGGAGCCGAAAACATGGCGACAATTTCAAGGTCCATCCGAGTTCAAGTGTGCATTCTTGTCCAGTAGCCAATTATAGCAAATGTTGTGATATTCAAACTTCATTGTATTTCCATGAAACTTGGTGAATAGGCCAACTATCAGTGCCGTGAATTTTTCCTATGTGGCCGAGGTCACTGGAGGTCATCTTGCATGACTAATTTGCCTAAGAGTTGCCAATTAGCAATTAGGCATTTATACACTTGGTTGGATTCTCACGAAACTTGGTGAGTAGGAACCTCTAACAGTCCCCGAAACTTTATTCAATAGCATTGAAATCACTGAAGTCATTAATGTGTGTTTAATTTATCATATTCGTTAGCATACTTAGAATAATTATGCAATTATTTTCTCAACTTTAGATGTTTGAATGAGAACTCTGGAATAGGACCTATCTACAGCCTGATAATTTATTCAATAGCTAAGATCATCTGAGGGAATTTGTGGACTAATTGCATATCGGTTGGTGCTTGATCAGTCAAATGAGGCGAGTTTGATAGGTTTTTCGCAATATCATTGGAAATGTTCATTGAATGCAATATGCGTCTAGAAGTGGATGCATCACATGGAGTGGTACAATTTTATAAAACGCCATGTCATTGAAGGATCTTAAATGTCACTTAGGGGGCAAGAACTGATTTTCGTACTTTGTTCGGCATAGCACGGCGTGTGTTCATCAAGAATGCAAAAGGCTCCGAGGAGTGGATGTATCACATGAGAGTAACAATTCTCATAATCTGTCATATCATTAAAGGCAGTCGGGGTCCTTAAGGGTTCAAAAACTGTTTTTTGGCTATAATCGAGAATTGAATATCTGCGAAGGCTGGATGGTCACCATTGTGATATATTGTTTGACCTTCATGTGTGTGCCTCTGACCTGAATTTGACCTCTGTCGGGTGGTTCATGTTGGTTCAAGGTCGAATCTTGATAAATTGCTCGTTCAGAGTGTTACGAGCAAAAAATAAACTGGTTATTTCTGGATATTGATAGAGCTTTGTGCTTATGGAGGGCAACACTTCCGCTTCGATCGACACTTACTGGCGTATTACAATGTCAGTTAATTTTTATACCTTTTTCGCAATACATTGTCCACATGTTCATTGGAATGCAATGTGCTTCTAAGTGAATGCATCACATGAGTGTAACAATTTCCTAAAAACCGCCAGTCATTGAAGGTCAGTAAAGTCACTAGGGTCAAAACTGATTTTAGTACTTTTTATCGCGAATAGCACTGGGTGTTTCATCAGAATGCAAATGACCTCCTAGGAGTGGATGCATCACCTAGAGTGACAATTCTCATAAAACTGTCATATCATGAAATGTCATGTCGGGATTCACTTAGGGGTCCAAAAACTGTTTTTTTGTGCTATAATCGGAGAATTGAATATCTGCGGAGCTGGATGGTTCCCCATTGTGGATATAATTGTTGACCTGCCTGTGTGTTACCTCTTACCTCAATTGGACCTCTGGTGGTGGGTCATGTGTGTAAAGTTCGAATCCTTGAATAAATGTCTTATTTAAGGACGCACCTGTCCGGGCTGTAGGGGTGCCTCATCAATTAACAAGTGCATTTGTAAATGAACCATTTACCTGTACACGTTGTCGCTTCAGAAGTCTTAAATGTCTCTTCTTTCCACGAATATTGTCCGGTTTCATGTTCCACCAAATTTCTGAAATAGAGATGCGGGGATATCTACTGTCTGGCGGTTTACCCGCCCGACATGTTCTAGTTTGATTTGTGTTTCCGCGCAATTTTCCTAACTTGTCGGATTTGGTACAAAAGCCGGTGACTTGGCTTTTGTTAGTCCTAAAAACACGATGGCAATCCAGTCACAGGGCAAATTTTACTGAATCATGCGATCTTTTTTTTTTAACTCTTGATGAACTTTGACTTTGATTTTCAAGGTCACCAGTGGTCAAATTTGTGTTTTTGTTTTCGCCTTTTTCCTAAATTTGTCGTATCTAAACGATACTGGTAGGCGTTCCAAAGGACTGGAGGTCAATGGAATAATTTGATGTGCTTTCCAAAAACGAGTCCACAAGGCTGTTTTTGCCGGGATATACAGGTCGGCGGTCTGCTCTGCACATTGTCTTGTTGAGAGTTGAGAATTTAGGATTATTCTGAGCTTGGTAGAAGCATGTAGGGCCGCATTTTCTAGTTACGCTCGGTCTCTATAAGATGAATTAGCGAAGCATATGTTGAGAAATGGGCAACTACATCGGTCGAGCCTGAGTAACACATAATGTTGAAGAATGTAGTATGTAGGTTTGTCGACGAGACGCTACACCAATAGCAGGCCAATACATATATAATTAGGAGACTAACTGGACAACATGAGAACATGAGAGGGGTTGCCTAAATAATGTTATATCTTACTGGACGCATGTTAAATTCATCATAAGCCTACACTATAAGGACAAAGAACACCCAAGAGCCGTAGGTGTTTTGTTACGCCACCATGGCAATCAGATTTGAGCCAAAAACAGCATACATTGTCTAGGACAAGCCTACTTAAGGTTCTGTGTAAACAGATAGAAGTTTCGACAGGCGGAAATGTTGTCTAATAGCACTCTGTCATGGAAACGACAATCTGCGCGACCCGATGACGGAACACTTAACTGCTAGAACAACTGAAAAAACAAGTCACCCTACAAGTTCCAGGTCGTAAACAACATGGATGAAAATTGAGTGAGGAAAGGAAATGCCTAAATGTTTGTTTCTGCAAAGTATACAAGGGCGCTGCAAGGTTCAGGGTAGTTAGAGGGAAGGGGTGGGGCTGAAACACAAACACACGCAAATGCGTGCTGTGGTCTGGCAAACCAACATGTGTGGGCTTGGGTCTTGTAAAAGCCCAATTGGAGGTGCAGGTTGGTTTCATTCCCATTCCACTCCAAAGCATTTTTAGAGCGTATTGGTATGTTAGCATTTCAGTAATGAGATCAATGACTGACCAAAGAAGGATAAAACATTATGAAAAGGGAAGAGGGACCCACGTGTTCCCCCGTTATAAATATGTCATACCAAGGGTTGCTGCGTGCACATAGCATATTGTCTAGTTTCGCAGTTTAAAAGTTTTTTTGTAAATCTGCAGCTAAAATAATTCGCAAAATTCAAAATGGCCGCCGGGGTGGAGTCGTTTGGGCGCGACACGAAAACGAAAGTCCTTCAAAATGATTCGCTATGCTTCAAAGCGCGCAAGTAAGCGGAAACGCATGTCACAGTTGTCTAAAAGGGATAAGAAAAACAGATGTATTTGATGACAAGGCAACAATGTAACAAACCGCATAGATAACAGTTCCACTGAGTCTCTGCGAACTGTGTTAAGTGTTTTAAGTCAGAGAGTAACGTTATCTTGGGTAACAAAATCTGCAGAAACAATAAATTCGCAAAAAATTCACAATGGCCGCCGGGTGGGTTCCATGGGGCGAAAGCGAAAGTTAGTCTCAAAATAATCGCATGCTTCAAAGCGCGCAAGTAAGCGGAAACGCACAGGTTGGCAAAAAAAATAAAAAAAAATAAAGGCGACGCCCACTGTTTCCTACATTCTAGCAAAAAGTCAAATTGCCGCTTGTGGGGCCGTACGGGGCGAAAACGAAAGTGGTCTTTTTAAACGCTCGCCATCCGTAAAAAGACGCGCAAATCAGTTTCGCAAAAATTCCAAAATGGTCGGTCAGAGCGGTAGGGTAATATAGCGATTGCCCACTTTTCGATTGTATCGGTCGATCATGATGTGTGCAAAATTTCCTATGGATCTGACAAGGGGAGGAGTTATTGTACAAACACTATCAATTCAGTCTTGTGAAAATCCCAAAGATGGCCGCCGCCAGAGTGGTGCGGCGATGCTCACTTTCGAACACCCAACTCGAGATTCCTTTAGGGCGAACATGTGCCAAGGATTCGTGTCAATCGACCATGGCGTTGGAGAGTTATGGTTTCAAGACGAAAATCTTCTGGAGGGGGATATAATAGGACGTGCATGGACACATTGTCAATTATATTAGTTACCATAATGTACATCAGAATAATGAACAAGACAAGGTACGATGAAGTATTAATAAAGTGATGTCCTTCACCAAATAAACCCCAGTAATATTGTATGATGAGACAAGAAGTATGTTGAAACTTAGCTAACATAACTGGACAATCCATGTCAACCGTATCAATCAGACTATTCAGTACATTCATTTTACCCAATTGGAAAAGTGAATCGAGACCAATTTACCGAGGTTATTGAAACGAAAGGAATATGTAGTCGACATTATGTGTTGTGTCAGTATGTTTTTTTTTTTCTGTGATGTCTTGCATAGGGCCAGCGGAGTAGAGGGAAAACAATATGGGGGCCTAACGACTAAAGGAACGTGCCAGTGCTACTACGTGGGCCTAAAACGCCGTTGAACGCCTCTTGATGATATTCTTAGAACCTAGGCTCTAAAGGCTGGCGCTAATACGTGATGTTTCCTGCAGTAGTCATTCCCACAAGCTGTCAGCCTCTGATGGACACGATGAAGGAGATGCAGTGACTGTGGAACGTGTTCAGAGGGAGATTTGCCAACATAGTTTAATGGAGAATGAAAGTATATGTTAGGTGCTACACATGACTTCGTTACCTATTTGGAAGTATTGGTAGGTTGGTGGACCGCCCAAGTTTGTCGCCTGCATGCAATCAAGGACTGCGAGAGTGAACGGGGAGACAGACAATGTAGAACTTCGCACCCTGTTGGCACTTTTATTGGGTGAATGTGACTGCCCGTCAACGAACAAAGTGATAACGAGGCCTTGCTCGCAAAAAGGTAAAAGAAAGATAGTAACACACAGCTTGTTGACATCGGATCGAAATACCTGGATTGGTGAGGAAAGAGAAACGGGGAAAGGGAACGTTTCCGCCGAAAAGACAGGGAGGCCTAGAGGGTGTACACAGTAAAGCGGTGTTTGGTGTAGGCGTATTGAGTCACGCGAGCAATGAGAAGAAATGGGAAGACAGCACTGGCAAAGGAGGCATAGCAAAATTTACCTTCCGATGAGCAGTGCTCGAAGAAGAGGCAGTGTCGAAGAAGTATAGGTAGAAAAGCAGCAAGAGTGTAGGGAACAGAACAGCAACACATTACGACCATACGATGCTCAAGCGTTGACGAGCAACAGCGAGTGGATCACTCAATGGAGTCGAATGACCTTCATCAACCTGAATAAAGGTTACCGTTATCATAATATATGTCGTGAGAGTGTTGATGTGTCATCATTTGATTAATGGCACTCTTTAACGGTGGAAATGATGGTGTCATAACCGTCAGATCGTGTTACCGGTTTGGTAGTTAAATAAATTTAATGATGCAATCCCGAAGCGAGTTAATCGATACCCCAAGCCCACCTGGAAGCACTAAGTCATAATATACCACTGCACCCTGGTCTTTGTAACCTGTCAGAATCCTGAATCCAACAGTGTGAATCTGTGTTGGCATTTATCACCGATTACTGGTTATAATTAGTTATGTGTATAAAGTAGCCTTGAAGTAAATTCCCTTATCGCTGTCTGCAGTTGATCCAGAGTTTAATATTTGAAAATATCTAATCCGTAATTTGTGGCCTCATATATTACGCGGTGACCTGGCTGGAAATCCTAAGTGGTTTTGTGGCGTACGAAAGCTACCCAGAGGAGATTTTATCTGTCAGGAAGTTGTGACATTCACTAGCAAGTATGACGTTTATTTCTGATAGGCTGGCCTTCACTTAGTGTAAAAAATATGTCAACCAACATCTCAAAAGACCCACGGAAAGTATCGCCCAGTTAAGATATTGGCCACTTTCTTCCAAACCGTTGGCTTTCACATAAAACTGTGATAACAACCTGGCAACACTTTAAAATGTTGGCATCTCTGATGTAAATCTCCAGGTGATTTAGAAGGTGAATTTTATATGGCCCCATCTGAGAAATATCCTGACCATTGCATGGAGTCTATCCCTTGTTGAAAGTTGAGAGGTCGATCGCTGTGGGAGCAAAATGTGTATTTGGACGAGTAACGTTATGTCATGTATATGCACCCGGTTGCTTCGTGGTGTGACGCAATCCTGTATAACTGTTCACGAAATTTGGTGCTAGACATAGAAAAGCGTCCGCCCATTCGATGCATTTATTCACCAATGTGTCCGACCTCAACCTCCGACTAAAAAAATACTCTCGGTACGCCACTGACTCAATAACAACAAGCCAATCATCCATAAAATCTATTGGCAGTTTAATACCGACCAGCTAACAATTCATCATATGTTGTCGTGAGTAACGATGTCAGATCAAAGCTAGGTTATGGATTGAAATTGGTGAGCTGTATCAGAACTATTTAGATGAATGCTGTCAATATGTGAAACTAACATGCTATATAGGATTCATTCAACCTTTGGCTAAGACACTAAACTTAACATCCACGCCAGGCGGACTCGCCGACATATGTGTAAATGTTATACCAAGAGAGAACTGGATGGATGCGAAAAACTAACCTAGATGGTAAATGGAATAGATGTTCGGATTTCAGACAAACCGAGGAATGTTGACTGAAATTAGGCTAGACATAAGCGAGCTACACATTATGTTGATATTTAATAGGAGGTATTCACGGTGGAACATCCATGATTACATGTTTTTTCAGCAATAGGCCTACGTCAGGGTTGGTTAATGATAGGAAAAAAATATATTTACGGGTTATTCTTCCAGAACATTTCAACCGGGTAGGGCGACTGGACATCGATAAATTCAACGCTATCGCATTTGGCGTTGCAAACTGGGCCAGGGACAGAGCCAATAACGCTGATTCAGTTGCTAGCATTACTTAAATTTCTTAAACGATTGCCTACTAGCACTGTATACTTTCTGAACAGCAGACCGTCGAGTACAATACCCGAAAATCTGAAAATTGCTGATTGAATAGGACTGGTATGTTTTCCTATCATCAAATTATTCCATAACTTGATTCCTGAAATGAATGATTCTCAACATGAATTATCTGATCTTAGTGGATTCACTGTCAACTGTAGAATGAAAATTATTTCAGGGCACCACTGAGGGCCGCGCGGCCTCACTCAGAATTATAGACTGTTGGCCTCAACCCTGAACTCCCGAATGGTCCTGTGACATGTAGTAAATACCCCTAGGGGGTCATTGCCTATAGGGAATATGCAGAACTCACATTAAAATGATAGCGTTTATCACCGATGGGTAGGCGTAAAATGTCACTACGCTTCTGCACGCGCCTTTCTTTCGTGAAGACTTAAACGAGTATAACCGGTCCTGCCATGTCATGGCCACGCGGTTTATAACGTTACTCTTGTCCTTCGCACACCCTCTCCATTTCAATGTTTCAGATATGGGCATATCACTACCAAGACGGTCATCGAGGTGAAAATTTCACGAATTGGACGGATATGAACCTTCTCACCACGGAGGTCGTGTTATTGGGGCTATACGACCCCTTATATAGTTGGGGGGAGGCTCTGCTACTTTCCCCCTCATTTTGGGATATAGGTTGTATAACCGTTGAAAACATTGTAGTAATGGTCACAGTGTGGTCATGTATTCCACATTTACGTTAATTTCATTCGAATGAACGATCTCGGCTCAGTCAACACATGACAACTGCACGAAGCAATTCAACGCAAATGGAATGCAACGTTTTACCCTGACTTTTGAATAAATCCAATTCTACCTTATGATTGCAGTCACGATATCAACTTTCACAAACAAAGTATAATTTTAAGAGACCCACGGGCTGCAGTATAATACATCACTAGTTGATAAAATCCCTATTCAGTGGGAGATGTTACAGTTACAGTTATCAATGTCACTTGATTTGACTCAGTTACTACCCCGACACCCAGTGCCCTATATTAATCTAATACCGGATTCGTAAGGACTACGTGCAAACTCGTTTACCAACTGTGTTAAGCCAGTCGAACATATTCTTCAACCACAGTTGTAGTTACTAGATGTTCGAGCAGATGGGAGAGTCTGACGCGGATAACCCCCATCGCCATGTCACATCAATTGTGATGTCAAATTGACGTAACTGTTATGAGACCGCCAGACCTGGGTCACTCCGACTCATAACCGGGCTAACTGACATCCCACTGTGGCTTCAAATGTTTGCCATATATGGCATGGTACTAATTATTTTGGTCGACCCCGTTCTTACACATATCTGCCCTCCCTCCGCAGGCTATTTGGGTCATGGATAACGGACACGCGAGGTATAGCACATAAGGGATCGATATGTCACTAGACATTTACATGAACCACTAACCACTAGAACTCTTGGGATCCGGTGTGCATTTCTCAAAAAAGTGACCGTTGGGTGACTGAGTGATGTACATATTTTACGAAACATTCGGACAGGCCGCAGATTGAAAATCAGATTTTTGCAAAACACATGGCGATATCCACGCCATGTGCCTTATTGTCTCAGTCATATTGCGGTAGATATCTTTCAACCAACGGTACAATCCTCCGGATAACTCGCGACGGAGAGTGCTCACAATTATGCTTGTCGAGTTTTTAGCTGCGGAGTGAGCAGATCTAAAAGTCGTCATGTCTCTCCGTCCGTTCGTACCTCGTGTTCCTTCGTTAGTTCGTTCGTTAGTTCTTCCGTCGTTTTGTCGACAAGTCACTCGTAACTTCTGAACAGTACGTGCGATCAGGTGAAACTTGGTGGGTGGATGTAGCATGCCACTGACTAGGAAACTGAGTTACAATTTTTGTTTACAAGTGTGATCAGAATTCAATTAAATCAATTAATTACCCCAATTTCCCACAGCTATTCCAATTGAGCTCTCTGTAAGAGAGTTTTGTTTACATTACTCCCTCGCTCTGCGCGCAGGCAGCATAGTGTTATCTTATCTGTCAGCGGTCCAGGTACAGAGCCTAGCTCCAGAACAAAACGATGATAAGGTGATTCGTCTGTCAGACATCACGCTCTAATTTCTGTTGGTGGTAACAAGAAAAAGAGATTGTTCCACATGTTGGGTTTTAGCGCAGTATGAAAGAGAGCCAGTGAGCTAAATAAAGGGGTACGACTGCAGGACACTATAATCGAAGACTATAGTCCGCATTTATACGTCAGATGGTCCCCGGGAACAAGTGCATCGCCCTACCAGACTGCAGGCGCATGGCGCGCTTGCTTGTCTTTGCCTTACAAGGGACGATAAAAACACATTCCATAACAATAAGAATGGATGCAGGTAGAGAATGATGCTAATATCACAAGCTCCACATACATTAGGAATACCTTTGCGTGCTTAACGTGGAAGTAAGGTGATGGTGCATGAGTGGGTGGCACATGAACACATAACAGACTACAGTACACGAACTACCGTGATATGCCGACTGTAAGACGCCCCAGTATGGCCAAAAAAAAAAAAAATGCGGAAACGACTCATGCATGGAGCCTGTCGGAAAGGATCGTTCATCAGTAAAGTGCTTACCCACCCCGCCAATACTTCTCCAAAAAGTGTTTCGAAGATAATGAAACTTAACATACTGCATGCATTTCATGCCATGATGAAATACCATGCTTTGGATGATGTTGCCATACACTGTTCTCATCACATCAAGTGATAATAGGCCTATAGTTTCCATTGCCTATTCGTAGTAGAATATCTCAATATAGCGAGTGTCCTTACGAAACGGCAGAATGCTGCAAAGGTCCACGCCGCCCATTATTGTCCACGTTGGCAAGCAGGGTCAGCGAACTCGTTAGGTTCTGTTCAAACAGTTGACCGGAGAGTAATAAACATGACGCGACTCTGAACTAAATAAAAGCAGGGAAAACTCATGGCAAATTGTTTAGCATGCTTTGATGTGTGGCAGTCAAAACAGGTAAACGATTATCGGTTGACTGAGATCTTGTAGGTTACAAAGTCTGCGAACGAAAGCAATAATGATGTAGTTTGGAGCTATAGTAGTGTTTAAAGATCAATCGCGTCGGGAGCAGCAGCTTACTGTCTGATCAATTGGTCGGTAGCAGTAGTCTACCGTCTGATCAATTGGTCGGTAGCAGTAGTCTACCGTCTGATCAATTGGTCGGTAGCAGTAGTCTACCGTCTGATCAATTGGTCGGTAGCAGTAGTCTACCGTCTGATCAATTGGTCGGTAGCAGTAGTCTACCGTCTGATCAATTGGTCGGTAGCAGTAGTCAACTGTCGATCAATTGTCGGCAGAGCAGTAGTCTGCTGTCTGATCAATTGGTCGGTAGCAGTAGTCTACCGTCTGATCAATTGGTCGGTAGCAGTAGTCTACCGTCTGATCAATTGGTCGGTAGCAGTAGTCAATGCTGATTAATTGTAGGATCTGCAGAGGCTACTGTCTGATCAGTTGGTGGGAGCAGTAAATACTATGTCTGATCAATGGTCGGGGTGCGTAGTCTGAGGGCTGATCAATTGATCGGGGCAGTAGGCTACTGTTCTGTCAATTGGTCGGAGCAGTAAGTCTACTGTCTAATCAATGGGCGGGTGCAGTAGTCTACTGTATGATCAATGATCGGGAACGTAGTTAGCAGTAGTTTCCTGTCTGATCAATTGGTCGGTAGCAGTAGTCTACCGTCTGATCAATTGGTCGGTAGCAGTAGTCTACCGTCTGATCAATTGGTCGGTAGCAGTAGTCTACCGTCTGATCAATTGGTCGGTAGCAGTAGTCTACCGTCTGATCAATTGGTCGGTAGCAGTAGTCTACCGTCTGATCAATTGGTCGGGTACAGTAGTGTACTGTCTGATCAATTGGTCGGTAGCAGTAGTCTACCGTCTGATCAATTGGTCGGTAGCAGTAGTCTACCGTCTGATCAATTGGTCGGATGCAGATAGTATCACTGTCAGTCATTGGTCGGAAGCAGTATTCTGTCTGATCAATGGTCGGATGAAGTAATCTACTGTCTGATCAATTGATCGGGTGCCGTAGTCTGCTGTCTGATCAATTGATCGGGTGCAGTAGTCTACTGTCTGATCATATTGGTCGGGAGTGCAGTAGTCTAACTGTCTAAATCATTGGTCGGGTTAGTAGTCTACTGTCTGATCATTGATCGGGAGCATATTTTCCTTTCGATCAATATTAATTGGTTCGGGTGCCTATCTAAACTGGCCTGATCAATTGATCCGGGTGCATCAGTCTACTGTCTGACATTGGTCGGGTGCAGTAGTCTAACTGCTGATCAACGATCGGAGTGCAGTAGCTACTGTCTGATCAATTGGTCGGTAGCAGTAGTCTACCGTCTGATCAATTGGTCGGTAGCAGTAGTCTACCGTCTGATCAATTGGTCGGTAGCAGTAGTCTACCGTCTGATCAATTGGTCGGTAGCAGTAGTCTACCGTCTGATCAATTGGTCGGTAGCAGTAGTCTACCGTCTGATCAATTGGTCGGTAGCAGTAGTCTACCGTCTGATCAATTGGTCGGTAGCAGTAGTCTACCGTCTGATCAATTGGTCGGTAGCAGTAGTCTACCGTCTGATCAATTGGTCGGTAGCAGTAGTCTACCGTCTGATCAATTGGTCGGTAGCAGTAGTCTACCGTCTGATCAATTGGTTGGGAGCAATAGCCCTACTACTGCCCTCGCCCGATCAATTGTCGAGGCAGTACCTATACTACTGCCCAGGGGGGGGGGGGGGATTTTAGAGTAAAATGGAACCAGGTCCATTTTGTGAAGAACATATGAGGATTTCGACGCACAAACTGTTCACAACATGTATACGTTTTTCACATCTCAGGGGCGGCCTAAAAAACCAGCTGCTCAATAGGCTCCAAATGGAGCTTGATTTTCCCGCTAAAAAATCACACCAAAATCAACCCTTGTTTCTGTCTTATCATGGTAATGTCCTCTCCGAGCTAAGGAGTCTTTTTACATATATAGAACAACAGTCCAACATCACAAACGTTGTTGCTATCCCCCAAATCCTTCATCTCCAAAACGTTTTGTCCCCCTAGCTGCCCCACTATTAGGAAACCAGTATGCCCACAAGACACAGACAAAAGAAGAAGTTGAGGCACACGCTGCGAACAGCTTTTGGCTGCGGGGCTTTTGGACCCGAACGGACTTTCTGCTCTAATGTCAGACGACTGGCCATTGCTAACTGGACAGCAATTCCCGTCGCCAGGTGAAAATTGGTCTCATCACAGCCGGGGTGGGCTGGGATGCGTCTGCAGCCAGCGATGATCTGTATTGGAGTTCAATCGACAGCCGAATTGATTCTTCCTGCTTAAAGAGAGAAACATAAAAAAATCTAAACGCACAATCTTCAGAATCACGCGAAATCACTATAGACCCCGTTAGCACAAGGCCATTCGATAGCGAGTCTAACAATAACTCTTCCAGCCAAGTGAATCGATACTGTTCGTGGAAAAAAAACACACGAAAAAAACATAGGTAATTGCATCATGAACAACAAAACGTTTCTTTGTAGCAAACAATAACATGACCACTAATAAGAATTAATCATAGAATGGTGTGCATTCGCGCATATTATTACTTTGTTGTGAGATTCAACGACATTCCAACTCGTTGGAGGTATTGTGCAGCAACAATAGAATATTGCCATGTAAAATGCATAGTAACAAGGTGTTGCGAAGGCACATGGAGGACGGCCGCAGGACATACGGTTCGTGATCAATGATGCCTGTTACAAGTAGCGCAAACATGCCACTTCCATCCCTTCATTTATGGAACTGGTGAATCAGTTAGTCATCGACAGTCACGCAGTTGTGCGAAAGGTCATAAGAATACACTCTTCGAAGTTGCACAAACAGTCTGCAAATCTTTCGAAAATCCCCTCAGTGACGTACACTCCACATCCTACCTGCACAACTCCCCTCAGTGACGTACACTCCACATCCTACCTGCACAACTCCCCTCAGGACGTACACTCCACATCCTACCTGCACAACTCCCCTCAGTGACGTACACTCCACATCCTACCTGCACAACTCCCCTCAGTGACGTACACTCCACATCCTACCTGCACAACTCCCCTCAGTGACGTACACTCCACATCCTACCTGCACGAGACTAAAAAACATATTTCCCCTCAACTTATCAACATAAAATCCGGAAAAAAGGAATGAATTAGTTGTTCTCAGAGAGGGTGGTGAAGCCTCAAATAGCCCTAAGAGCAACGGGAAAAAATCTCGTCTACAGCCTCGAGCTGATTTGGTGGTGAGCATACGCACTTACAAACGTGAATATGTTTAATAATAGCGCGCAGTTTGTCCGGAATTCCTCAAAACTGTAAATAATAATCTCAGCCAGCGGAACGTGGGGTGAGTGTCAATTCCCTCCCTCCAAATCCAAATGCAGAAATGGAATTTCTTATACTGATATCCGTAGTTGATTCACGCGATTGTCATTCAACCAAAAACTGCTTCAAAAATTCTGTCCAACCGAGATTCCGAAGACCGGAACTGCGTGGTCGGCCAGATTCCCCTACGGGGTCCAAGTTCACCGACGAGCCTCACCCTAGACCCTACCCCCTAGGGGTCAAAACTTGCACTTTTGATGTTTCATATCATGTTTTTCAAGTTTTTATTTTTTCAAAGAAAAATAAATAAAACGAAGAATAAAATCAACAATTGTGGAGGCGCAAATGTTTTACCCCCCTCAGTTGTCAATCCTTCTCACTCAGCAGGCGCTCTGTGTATAATAGGGTCGGTTTTCCCGATAACCTGCACATGCGGAAATGCCTAGGTCGCTGGGAGTATTTGCGTCGTGAAGCCCTCCCACTTAACCACAAATGCAAATCAGTGGTAGACGGCAGAAAGATCATCCTAACCCCAGAATTGTCTTGCAGGGTCATTTTGAAGATTCATGAGGATTTCGAATCCTATCTATATTTGCCACTATTGTACGTCCGTAGGTAGATAGGAGGATGGACGCTGATCATAAACTTGAGTGAGGACTCGGAATACTAATAGATAAAATTTCAGGCTTTAGTAGGAATTTTCGCTATAAAGAATTCTGGAAATATCATTAGAACTGTCCGGGCAATAGGCCCTCGTCGGAGTGTGGTAATTTTAAACGTACCAACTCGGGCTCCCCGACTGGGCAGGCTTCCCGACGGGGGGGGGGGGGGTGCCCCCTGCACCCCACCCCCCCCGCGGCGCCACCTTGCCGAATAGGAACAATTTTCAAAACCAAATGGTGGGGGCGAAGTGCAATTTCTGTCGTTGTCGATTAAAAATCAGCCCATTTAGTTCAGTCCCTAGGGCCATCTGATGGGAAAGGTAGCTTCATCACTACTACCGAAAATGCAATTTCAGTGTTACCTGAGGATTTAGCTTTGCCCCATTGTCACCTGGCATCCAACGGAGAAATATCATGTAATCAGGTTTGACTTAAAAATTCAGTGTGCTACCGTAGCTCTCCACACTTAACACGAAGTTCAAAAAGTGCGTACAATGGACGTTATGGGGGGGGGGGAGGAGGAACATGTCCGCGCACCAGCGATAGTGGGATGGATTTAATATTTGCTCTCCGATCCTACAAGCCCAAACTAATGACGAAGAAAAGCCCGGTTTGCTCCATTTTCATATCACGAAAAATATTGTACCCCAAAAATGCAAATTACTGAGCTTGAGATCGCAGAGAACGTTCCAACGCTTATTGGGCCGCCCAGGAAAGTCATTTCTGCAATCTTGACACTATAGAGCGTCACCGATCCATCAGTCCATCGGCCCGTGGAGATCACTAAAAAAACTTGGACCTTAACCCACTTTAGTATCCCTGGTCTGAGGTTTTACTCAACCGAAATCAGAATGTTCGTTTGCCCTGGCTCTGTGGACTGAACAAAACCGAGAGCAGCATTGGCCCAGGATTATTTGGACTAGCGGAAACTCAACTCGCGTAACGGTGGGAATACAGCGGATCTAGACTGAACGTAGCTTAAGTTTGTTTAGATCGTTAATTGATCTGCACAGCCTGGTATGCCTCGCGTTATAATTACTTCAGACAACCCCCCCCCCCCTCCCTCCGACACGAATTGTTTCCCATGTACACTCAAACGATTTCCTTTATTACTTATACCATGCTTATAAACGCAGATAGATACCACCAGTCGAGAGGAATCCTACTTAATTAATACTTAAATTCGGGTTCTTGCTTAGAACCGCTTCAAAGTACGGAGGACTATGCGCCAATCTCGAGTACGCAGGCCAGCTCATTAAGGAAGGGCGATGCATAGTTGTTTCTCGGTTTGCAAATTGTTCAATGTTATTTACTTGTCAAATTCGACACGGCTATTACTTTAGACAGGCGGCATCGCCAATCGTATGCTACTTTCGAGGCAGATTTATTACTTTGATTTATTGAACTGTGAGTCTGGAAAAACACTATAAACAGTTTTTGCCAGCCATAGTTCGCAATACGCACTACCTTCATGAAAATCGAACGAAGTAGTGAAAATTTATTCGTGAATTATGGCCAAATTAGCTCTGATGATTCCGTTAAAATGCCGTGTAGTAAATTGGCCATATGCCCTTTACTAGGAGTCCGGTACCCATGTTGCATGCCAAACCCGGCAATGTTTGTGGATTCAGCGTAATTTATACGTATCAGCCATATACGGTGCGCAAAATTTTATTTCAGTAGATGAAATGCAGAATATTACATCCCATACCATGTTTGAACTCAGTCGCAAGTACGTTGAATTAAAAGTCGATCCAGTAACAAACGTTACCAGTGAACGAACGTAGAAGACAGAGGCGCGGGTCGTAGTACTGCTGAGGTGCACTCTTTATATATTACGTGAAAACATGCTTCCCGGTGTACAAAGTTATCGATGCCAATGCAGGGACTCAGAATGGCTTTATCGTGATGGGTTCTAGAGAAGATAAAAATATATCATGGATATGTTTCAGATCACCGGAATAGTTATAAGTGTACCTATGCAGGTATGCGAGTAGACAGCTTTACTCCATTACCAGCTAATAAGTGGTCATTAGCGAACCTACAGCTGCATGACAGTCAAGACAGTACTAGGAACCTTGGGACTCCGGCTCGATAGTCTAGACTGAGACATGAAGGGGAATATTCTACTGCTGTACACGACCAGTGGATTTATTCTTATTTTACCGATGCACGCGCCGTCTTGGGCATATCGGGCCGATAGCGCTATTGGAGTCTTCCGGTTCGGACAATGAGAGGCATGGATTGTGAACGACGGAGGCAGTGACCTCGGAAAATATGTCACGGCGTGCATATAAGAGTAGGCATTGTGGTTATTCGTCTGTCTAAGCAGTGCAAGACGTGGCGGCAATGCAGATCACACGAGCCATGAAAATTCCTACTCAGGTGTAGTTCCGCCGTTCGTTCTCCCTGAAAGTTACCGTGACCCAGATTGCAAAGCGTCGTTCAATGGTACTATCACTTGACCAGCAGACCAATTGCATAGGGAGCCGTTGCTATTCGGTAGCCGGTACTGTTGTCTTCAATCAGTGAGGTATTTTATACCCAGTACCCATGTTAAGGACATTAACCCTAACCTAACCTATGTAAAAATAAAACTGAACAAAAAACCCCAAACACCACTGAACTCCACGTAAAAAAAAAAAAAAAAAAAAAAAAAAAAAAAAAAAAACAAACAATAAAAAAAAACAAAAAAAAAAAAAAAATATGGCTCACTGCGGTATCGTTAACAAATTGTCGAAGTCCCTCTGGTCATGCCACGACCTCGGCATTTCAAAATATTTTTTTTTTTTATCGGGCGGGTCGGCCACTGGGGTATTTCCTTTTACATAAAATATGCTCTTCTTATCGGATAATCCCAGGAATAGCCCACGGGTACAATAGACGCACGGGTACGATTTGTGCAAATATTTTTTGCCGGCAGCCAATAACAGCCATAATAAACGCAAATTCGGAGTTGTTACAATTGGACTTGCAAATGTTCACCATAGCATGGTCTAAACCAAGGGCGTTCGTTAAATTTACGGGTGGTAAACTGTTATCTGTACCTTCTAATGATGATAGACCCTAATTGAGTGGATGAAATGAACTAGATCGTGGTGGGTATTTATAACGAAAACAGGCGACTGACGTCCACGGAAGTTTATATTGAAAGCGATACGACCAATGCCCCCACATTTTCATTTCAAAGTTCCACTGGTGGTTCCACTCTTATTGCTGTACCTTATACCGTTTATCGGTAAACTAACCCCAAACATATGTATCTATTTCATGAATAATAATACTAATAATAATATTACTAATAATAATAATAATATAAAACGAAACTTATTAGCGCTTAACTCGGAGCCTCTAACGCTTTACAGAAACGTTAAAAAGGACGAAATCTGTGAAGCATGTAAAATGGATAAAACGTGAAACAAAGTACAACAGTACAGAAATAGTAAAAATAGTAGGAACTATGCAACGAGAATATAAGGTAATAGTACAACATTAGAGAAAGGTGATTGCCTAGAAAAAAAAACTTACAGAAATGCAAATCAATAGAAGTGAATGGAAAAGTGTGTCTTAGCTTGATTGAATATCCGAGGCAGTTCGTGGCGATTTCAACAATGAAGCAAATTCCTGGGCAGCGGCTTCCGGACATATGCTCCTCCCCCATAATGATTTCGTGGAACTTCTTGGTAGCACGAGCCGGCATCTGAGGGCCATCTATTCTAACCTGGCATGGTGGGTAACAACGAGCAGCAAGAGTATGGTAACTGTAGTGAAGGTGCTTTGAGAGAATTACATAACGCAGTGTTCGTCGATTTTCACGATTTGGAGAACACAGTGACGTTTTCCGTTACAATTGAGAGTGTATATACACGTTTGATCATTAACGATGTCCGAATGTCATAGCAATGCCAGTTGCATTGTCCTGTGATATTGACCGACTTTTGACACTGTTTTTCTCGAACGAGCTACCCTATCCAAATCGATTGAATTTCATTTCAGTATCAGGTATGCACGATCCGCATTCGCAATGTCCCTGATTTAATACCCTTGCATATTTCAATATCAATCTGAAGCGTTAGCAAACCTGAGGTTTTTGAAGACGCCTGTAAAATGAATTAAAGCGTGTCGCTCGTCCACCTCATTGCAATGGCGCTGATATCACTAGCTGTCATCATCTGTTTAGTTAATGGCTAATGGACCACGCAACATAACTAGTTACCGACTAACGCACTCCCCATTCGTTCATAGCGTCTATCATTGGTTATACAACTTTTACATAGAAGAGGAATGGACATACCTTCGTGCACGTAATCATTCCTGTCATTGAAGATTTTCGTCGCATCGCTCGCTCTCCCCTAACCTTAACCTTCGCATGTTGCCAATGGCGTGGTGCTTCTGACACTTTACTTATTCTTGCCGGCTTTTGCGAGGCTGATTGTAATAAATACTGCCCGAAAAGAATGCGCTAGAATCAAACTATTCTAACAGTATAGCGGCGCCGCCCCATCATACAAGCTTCCCACAGCTGCGATCGTGTATATATACGTATTTGAAGTTTTGCCTGGAGTTTTGACTGCCTACTTTGCCTTCCTGGTGGGTTTTTTGGTTCGTTTTCTCGTTAGGCGCATTGTGAATACGACAATGTTGCTGATACCAAGCACTTGACGACCTGTCCAGAGTCTCTGCTTATGTCCCCACTCATCTCCATAAAACTACGATCCTATTTTAGTCTGTACGAAGATATGATGTTGCAGTGCTGTATGGTACGATATGATAATGTAACGATCCGGCATATGGTATAATTTATCATTCTGTGTATAAATAATGTTTACATGGGTCTATCGCTCCTGGGAAGGGAACAATGTTTTTTAAAGGTTTATCAGTCACCAGAGGAATGTTTTCTACTCACGATTGATGATGACGATATCGCGCCGCATGTAGAAACGGGTCATGCTGTGACGTGACTGATCACCTGGCTGATATCCATCACCCGTTTGGTTTGATAAATCCTCCTCGGCATGTCCAGCTATGTCGCGCATCGATTCCGGTGCATTGCGTATATCTGGATCGGCATAACTTGGTCCTGTGAACCTTATGGATTATGGATTATGACGTGACGCCTCTGCCTTAGCTTGTTCGATATGTATTGTTCGCGTGAATGAAGATACATTTATTTCATGATTGGTAAGATACTTGTACCACTACCTTCAGTACATTGTTAAAAAAACGTTGGGGCCAAAGTATTCAACAACCCCGACTATTGATACTTCAATTGCAATAATGAGCCAGCTAACATAGTGAGCTGAAAATACTTGCCCAACCTTTCTCATGGGGAGTACAAGAACCCTTTTTGTATTTTGGCTGATACTTGGTATGTGATTCCCTGTGATGGAGGCCATGACCCTTTGGCTTTGGGGGTCAGGTCAAAGTCATCTGAGGTCAGCAGAGGTCACAGTCCATTATCCCAATTGTTCTGGTCATGGTTATTAAAATGAATCGATGGATCATTAGCCTTTGGCCTTCTGGGTTTAGAGATGGTATAGTAGGTCTCATTTTATGAGAAACGGGTTGTTTTTGCGCTGTTTATATTAATTATCTTTAGATAATATATATATATATATATATATATTATATATATATATATATATATATATCTATTATTATATATAGGTATTACAGTGTATTCTCGAGAGTGTAGACTGTACCTCGATAACGTTTCCCGGCAAGGATTTGCCATCACTCACAACGTTGTAACATGGTAATGTCCACAATCCTGGTTTTGGAAGACTGATTCTATCCAGCGCCAGTTGGTTGAAGTTCCCTTATCCTTATCAGAGCTGTTGATCCGTTTGCAGCTGATTTATAAGCGGCACCACATACGATTCCGTGGTATTTCGGAAAGTAACCTTCACGTCTGCCCATGCAGTGTCTCTTGATTTTAATAAAGGATCATAATCGTCTACAATCCCCGACGAATATGAACGATTGTGCCGTTTTGCCTGCGGAAGTTCACACCCCACACTCAGCATTGCAAATATCGCTTTGAAATAAGCGTAAATAATCAAGCTTATTTCAAACCCCAAATCTCACATTGTTATTCTCAATTACATTTCGCTTTCGAGATAAATCGACTTGAACAGGCAAGTCGTCATCAACACCTGGCGAATTGCAGACGATTCCGCTCGCATGCAATTGAAGCAGAGCTCCTACGATAGCGGCCGTTTACATTGACATACCATACCGTTGTCACGGTATATCGTATCGCTATCGGAGTGCACTAACAGGCGGTTCACGCACGACGTTATGGGAAGACGCCGTCGCTTATTTTTTTTTTTTTGTTTCTCGACTTACAAAGATCCATGCAGGGCTTCGTATGTTTGTTTGTTTTTGTGGTATGTGTATGTCACCCGTGTAGTCCAATGTCATATTAGTCTGGAGTTCCGCAATATGGTGTGGGGCTAAACACTGAAAAAAAAAAAAAACATCTAGGTTTAGGCAAACACTGATAACGAAATGTCGGACCCCCCAGGGTTGAGGTACGACAGTACGATCCTCTAGTCTGAACCGAATCGGTACGACCTCCGAGAAGCCTGATTGTCTTAACAAATCCCAACGGGGTTGAGTCAATTATCCTTGCGGAAACAAATCGTGGTGAGATAATAGGGGACTGAGACGAGGCATACTTGTTTGAGTGACATGCATGCCTCTGTGTATCCTAAATGCAGAGAAGACTTGCCGGACAGCTCAACAAATTACCATGCATCAAGGAAAGAGGTTAGGTAAATGCGGAGTGGTGATAAACATGATGGTAGATAATCTCCTGACGGAGACTAAGCCAAGCTGTTCCAACGGTGATACCTCATTCAACCTGTGCAAAAAGCAGAGAGGAAGATATAACCTGTCTGCCTGTGTCTCTGATTCCTCGCTGAAGTCGGGGAAATATATGCAGTGATGACAGTGTGTGTGTGTTTGTGTGTGGGTGAGTGTTTGTGTGTGTGCGTGTAATGGTATGTGACGCTGGCTGTGAAGAGCATACCTTGACCCCACCTTGAGGATTGAAGCCATACTTGGTATGTGGGTTACCCATACAGAGTACATGATCTATATCGTTGTGGCGGTCAGGTCAAAGGTCATCTGAGGTAAGTAGTGGTCAAAGTATGAAAATCTTGTAAAGAGGAGAAGTCCAGAATGGCTTGTCCGATCATGCTGAGTTTTGGTGTGTAGCTTTCTTATGAGGGAGCTACAAGCATTTATTGGTTTTTGGGCAGACAGCGGTCATACTGGGTGGAAATGGAAGTTTGAAAAATTGTATTTGGGCAATTTCAGCTTGCGAAGTGCATAACTCGAACCCACCTGGTGGATGAAGCTCATACTTGGTATGTGGGCTGTCCCCATAATTAAAACTCACCTAATGTTGGGAGGAGGTAAAGGTTATCTGAGGTCATTCGAGGTCAAACTGGGAAATCTTGTGAAGATTTCAGTTTTTCTGAGACATTCATATATGGATAAAAACTCCCATTGTCCGATTTTCTTTTAAATACAAAACTGAAAGTCAAATACTCTGACAACAGTTTGTTGTGCAGATTCCACATTTCTGTTGCGGGCCTGTGTGGTCACTCCGCGGCACAAACCACGTGGACCTAAGCCTATGTATGACTGGCTATGATATGTGGACGATACCCCATTCCTGAGAGAAAAAAAGACGGATATACGCATTGCGACGTGAACGTCGCATAAACAGGCTATCGAGTGGATGGATACCCATCATCTATGATTAGCAATTGATAATACGTCGTCTAGTCGCTGTTAGAGTCATTAATTAGGTCGAGGACTCATTGACATTTGCGAGACAAATGGGCTCTTTCGACCAGCGTTATCGCAGTCACAACTCCATTATTATCATTCAGCACTCTGGTTATCCCCTCTCATCTATTCTTAGTTCCCATTCCGTCAACCTGCTCCTATTAATAACATGTACTGTCATTATTTAATTAAATTTCTGAACTGCAAAGAACGCCTCATCACAACAAACACAGGTATTATTTCGCAACAGCTCCCTTATCTGTTTACCCGGACCTCCCCTATCGTAAAAAGAAAACCAGAAGGGCTGAAGGAGGGCGGTCCACGTGTGTACAATCCCTCTAGTCTGTGGTCACTGATAGATTCCTGAAATGAACTAAGGAAGAGCTGTAGAAAGTGATGTTGTGAGTCAGGAACAGTAGTGGCATTGATATCTACGGTCCAAAGGCCCCATTTTTTTTTTCCCCGATAGTAGGAAACTGCACATCCTGTCCTGTAAACGAATGCTGTTCAGATGTCGATGCCCGATACTTATGAACTGGGAATGAGGCAGCTAATATACAAACCGAATACATGTAAAATCACAACCGATAATGGTTAATTTTGTTTCTACCGATACTATGAAAAATATCAGGCTTTCATTCAAGCAAAGGACTACAATACGAAATAAACCGGAACAATATTGCGATTCCCAAGTTTGGAGTGCCTTTGACGATCTATGAAACAACTCGAAAGACATTCTCGTTTCCGCAGGTCTGTACATCGAAACGCCCGGAAGGGATATTTCCCCAGGCCGATTTGAGGCCCGGAATGCTCCGAAGCAGCATTTTTAACATTTTATCCAGGTCCAGTAAAAAACCACCCATGAGTGAAATTATTAGCGACTCGGCACGCTGGATCGATGAGGCCCTACCCCCGAATCTAATCTGAAGCTTATCGCGTTCAAATCGATTAGTACTGCTTCAAACATTGCTTAAAATTCCAAATTAAAACCTAACCATTCCGGCCGATAAAAATCCCGAAAAAATCATGAGATGGTGGGCGGAATGCATTGCAACCGCTGTGTTCTCCGGCCCACGCTACCCCTAGTTAGCCTATGTACAATTGGATCCAAGGCGACACATTGATTTGAAGAAGAAAAAA
The DNA here is from genome assembly GCA_026419785.1 of Sclerodactyla briareus. Taxonomy (NCBI): domain Eukaryota; kingdom Metazoa; phylum Echinodermata; class Holothuroidea; order Dendrochirotida; family Sclerodactylidae; genus Sclerodactyla; species Sclerodactyla briareus. The sequence goes on along the minus strand of JAODTK010005591.1, from coordinate 4,812 downwards.
AAATGCCTTAGAGAGAAGGTTTACATACTATCTCGAGAAGTAAAATGGACCTAACGCCTGTAAAGTATATCATTTCGATGCTTGAGAGGGGGGGGGGGCACGTTAGGTAACGACAACCTATATTGAATCGTCATACTCCTGAAGAGTCCGTGGACGCAGGTACTCAAAGCGATGCGAGATGAAACCGACGAGGTGGACCTGGGTGGTGAGCGCGTATCTGCAGACGATTCGGGAAAGAGCTGGTGTTTTGCTTCCTCCACGTGATCCCAGTTGAAGTCCTGATGTTATCATACTCCAGGTCATCCGAGGGCGCCCCCGTCTTCTTACTGTGTCTGGGACGGCACCTGACAGAAGGCCCACAAGAGGCCCTGTTGACTGGCAATATGGCTTAACCAGTCCAATCTTCTTCTGTACGATAGTTTCATGAGTGAATAGCCATCCTCCGTCCTATCATTCGCATAAGTGACTCGTTGGTAACCTGGTCACTCCAATTGACACCAAACAAGCACAAAAATCTCCAGATTGGTACGACCAAAAGCATCCCGTTTAGAGGCGCAAATCCAAGTTATCAACATTAGTGATTATATTAACAGATTACGAAACAAAGCATGGCAAGCCTATCGCCATCTCCATCACGGGTCGGGGAGGCGCGGGGGGGGGGTGGGGGGGGATTGGGGGGTTTCCGCTGTTTCCCTAGCATGTGGGTAGGTCGACTGAATGCCCAAAGTCAGTTTCCGCACTTACAGGCAAAGAACAAAAACAGACGTATTTTTATCCTCTATCTTCTACGCAGCGTTATTCCAGTATGGGCGTGTTATCGTTGGATTACCGTAGGGTACCACGGGAAACTCATACTCGCGAGGCATAACGCACTTCGTTCGATCCCGGCCGCTGATATGCAAAATTATGTCTCACTTGGTCCAGATCAAATCGAATCGACCCGACCATATCACTTTTTAGCACTTTTAGTTGATGTGAACATCATATGAATCGGAAGAATATCATATCGAAGATTTGTAAATTTCATCACAGGAACCTTAAATTCGGACTGTATGGGTATGGAATTACTCGATGTAAAGCTAAATTTTGGAAATCCGCCATTTTGTCCGTGATTCGGGATTTTTTGGTCCTTCGCCTGGGGTGAATCAGGATACATAGCCGGGCATAACTCACGGATAATCGATTGGTGCAACTGTCCAGTTTCACATTATCGATTCAAAGAATTCTTCACATATCGTACTTTGATTTTAACATTTTCGGGGCGGCGCTTTTGAATTGACATCATCGGTATCGCGCGTTCTTAACATTATCGGTTGATTTTACCCTCCGGTTTTTCCCAAGCTTTACGTAAACACTGATTTGAACCGTTGGGTATAACTTGGTACCGCTAATTTGGGTGAAATTAACGCATATTTCTGATTAGGAATTGGCCGATAACTGGATAAAAGACAGAAATGACATGTAAAGGGGCCCGCCAGAGTGCTGAACTATTGATGCTATACGTAACATGGGTGACGAACCTATATCGCTTCGGGTCCTAGCTTCGTGTATACCCTATAAACAGATAATAAACGCTTCTTTATTATTCTTGATCATGTCCGGCATACCATGCGTACGGGGAAATAATGCAATTACACTTGTGGTTAACCTCTGTGAACTATCGCGAGATTATGTGTCATCGGATGAATTACAACCTGCCAGGTGCAATAAAATGTTATTTATATTGATCATCAAATATAAGTCTCTTAAGTAGGCGACTCGACGGTCACTTTTGATATCTCACCCACATCTAGGCAAGCGCACATGTTGGAATCATCATCAATATACTATTTCCCACATCATATAATGTATTGCTTTTAGAATTCTCCAATCAAATAAGGAACAAACATATTTTTCGGAAAAAACGTGCCGATATAAAAAAAAAAAAAATTTAAAAAAACCGCCCGCAACAATCTCGTTACTTATTGGGGACTAGAATTTAATCAGTTCCCCCCTCATGAATAAATTGTAACTCTTAGTTAGAATAATGTACATTTGCTCTTAGAATTCAGTAGTTTTTTACTAAGCTTTGGTAAAACCTTGGAATATAATTGGTTTGATTACAATATATTGATATTTGCGATTGAATATTTTATATTTCACTTGCATTTATTTCTGTACAGTTTTTTCGCCATTCAGCGCCGAGAGAGGTCAACTCCATGCAAAACTTAGTAACACGATAACGGAGAATGCAATTAGTATCAACTTCAAATTATTGTTTTATTTGCGAAAAGTTACACATAGAGAAAATTATCGCAAGTGTCAGCCCAAGGTCAGTTTTTAGTTGCTGCGAAAGTTTCAAATATGGACGAAACTTTTTTTAATTCACATTCTGTTATATCTAATAGTACCTTCGCGTTCGATGTACCAAACTCCTCGTATCAATGGGAAAAACTATATTCGTTGATGTGCATCGTTCTGTGTGTTGCCATGTAGGCCGACGCCCACACACCTTAGATCTATGGCATCACGCGGGATATTCCTCCTGAATCAACTGATCAAACAAGCCTCACTGCAATGGCCGTGCTCACGTTACGATTGCTTTCATGTAATCGATTGTTCGGAGGCTATCTGGCTTTTCTTATTCGAAAAGAATAATCAGTTACCTCGCATAGGCTAACTATTTATATCGGAAGAGGTTTTCACACTCACGTCATGGGTATACTGTGCTGCTGGTGGTCAACTGACAGATTCCTCGAGTGAAAAAGGGCATCCGTCATAACGTCATTCCACCAAAAGACCGCCGTCAGTCGAATCCTCAGAGAGGGGTGGCAACGGTTTTTCTATACGGTAAATCCATGGTCAAATCATTCCACATACTGTAGAAATTCGGCGTACGGACGATGTTTCTCGGCCACATTTGTAGATTTTCCATGTTATTGTAACAATGAGTTTTTACCACTTCAGTGGCATGAATAATAATGATGATTAATAATATATAATATAATAATAATAATAATAATAATAATAATAATAATAATAATAATAATAATAATAATAATAATAATAATAATAATAATAATAATAATAATAATAATAATAATAATAATAATAATAATAATAATAATAATAATAATATAAATTACCATATATAACGGAGAGCTCGGGGGTCAATGTGACCCAATCGCGGATACCTGCAATGCGAATTATTTAAATGCATCAAGGCTTTGTATAGGAAGACTAATTATTGTTAATTGCGTTTTCTGTTCCCAAATGATGAAAGCGCCCCAACAGTAGCCCGCGCCCCAACAGTAGCCCTGTATTCATAGAAATTGCAAAAACGAGGGGTCTGGTTTCATTTCTTTGCAGAGTGTGTTCAGTATAACACCGTATCTTGTACGCACAAGAGAGACGAATCTTACGATTTTTATGAATTTTATGTCTTTACGTATCGAATCTTTATTCTGAGTTTCAAATTTTGGACATGGAGTACCCCGTAACTTCAAGCTGACTGAAAGGAAGTAATTTGATGTGTTTATTTCACGTCATATTGTTCGAGCTTTTTACTCGCTGGCCTGATCTACGCAATAGGAGCCAAGTTACAATCAATCACGTATAAGGTGAGTGCAGATACCTATTCCGCGATACTTAACACAGAATGCACCGCTAGCTTGGAAGATAGCGATTCAGAAATACAAACTGACCATTCCATCGTGCTCAACCACTTATTTTTCCCGTGGATGATTATGCAACCGTCGTAACAACTTGTTGTGATTTGCAGTACGAACTACCACATCCAGTGCCCGGGCCTAAAACGCTGCCCGCAAAACTAAGCCATGGATATGTTCACATTGTAGGATGCCTTCCAAACACTCCAATCACAACCGAGCGACTACTCGTGCCTGGATAAAAATCGATCGTCGCGAGAAGGAAATACCAAATCATAAAGACTCAAATGTTGACGACACCATTCCAATAGGCCCAATTGGGTGAACCCGGGGATAAACGTCACAGTGGTCCAAGTTATTCTGAGTTACCAAGTGAACTTGGACAAGCGGCAACTTATCATTGGAGGACTAATTGTTTGTTGACTGAGACCGAAGTGTGAGTAACACCGATGTCAAAATCTGTCGGGGGTGCTAAAATCTCCACCATGAGAGATGCTTTGTGCTCCATCGATGTCTCAGGACGATAATCCTGATACACGCTGGCACAAATGTATATATATGTCGGTACCAATGGATAATATCCTCGATACTTTTGAGGAGTCATGACACCACCGAGATACCAAATTCCCGGGACTTCTATTGCCATTTCGGTCCATGCCCAGGTTAACCAAATAGCCTTTTTTTTTTTTTTTGAAGGTTGTCAACATTTGAACGAGAGTCTAAGAAGCTGACGATAAAGCTGGATTGTAGGTATTCTCAAAATTCTACTTCCTTGACGTTGCTGATGGAGACGCAGACAAGAGTTATTTTCAGACAAGGCCTCTCAACCACCAAAGGTATCGAACGCCTCGTTGACCGTTCTAGCTCAAGTACCATGGCTATGCAGATCTGCCAAGTAGCTCCCGTAGCGTGGAACGAGTTACCTGGTAGTTCTCCCCGGCCAGATCAACGCTCTGAAACCTGAAGATTATCGCGACCTTCATGGTACAGGCGGCCCAAACACTCCCTGATCAACAGGCAGACCTTCAACCCAGAGGTTTAACAGAAGAGCAATGATGGATACAGCGAGGGTGCTCCAACTGCGGCGAAACGCAACACCAACTCGGAGAGCGTCGCTTTGACCGACAACCAAGTGCCGATCATGTGGTCACATGGCACAAGAGAG